>JAMKQA010022718.1:0-16624 GCA_024699735.1 Posidonia australis
GGCTTAGTCCACTCCTCAAGTTCCCTACTTGAGACTTAACCCTTATATTCAATAACTTAGAATATTACAAGCTACAAATAATACCTTGTTTGTACACTTGTATCTCGAATTTCTTTCTCCTTCCTGGAGAACTGCAGATTGCTTTGAGAGAGAGAGCTTTTGAGCACTTGGATCTTTACTCTTGCTTGCCTTGAATGAATGTTGGAGCACTTAGAGCTTAAAGCAAAGCTTTGATCGAATATTACAACTCACTTGAATCACTCAATAGAATATAGCACAATGAAGGAATGGGTAAGTTTAGAGCTACATATGGACCTCTATTTATAATGATACAAGTTTGCCTAATTGAGTCTAACGACTAGTAAATCTGCAATTTACTGACAGAAGATTCGGTATGCCGAAATTGACCGGTCGACCGAAATCTACAACGGTCGAGACAAATCAGTATGCCGGAAGATTTTCGATCTGCCGAAAAATCATTTGCTCCTTAGGTCCTTGAATCTTCGATGTGTCGTTTGATCTGCCGAAATTCCCTGAAACGGTATGCCGAAAATAGTCGGTCGACCGTTTTTCTTGTAGTTTTAATTCCTTTGAATTTCGGTGCTCCGATTGATGTACCGATATATCCTGATTCGGTATACCGAAAAAATTCGGTATGCCGATTTGCATATAAGCTACAAACAGCTTCTAACTTTGCATATCAGTCCATTCACATTAAGATTATATATAAATGAATATTATACCTTTGTAAATGATTTTCATATTCAATACTTGAGTATTTCATATTTCTTAAGTGATTATTAATAATTAATCACATGTCATTTGTTATCATCAAAATATACTTATCGATTTTTTCAACACCTTTTTCTTTAATTACATTTGTTTTAGGTTTTCTATTTTCTAAGAATTTTTTTTATTTAATTACACTTTGGTGTCTTGTTTCTTAGAATTTTGTATTGTCATTGTTTTTCTCTAATTACCCTTTTTCTCATTAGTTTTAAGTATTTTGTATCAACATTATTCTTCTTCCTTTTGCTTTGTAACTAATTTATTTGAACTTCTTCATCTTTCCCTTTTTTTCTAATAGTTACAAGAATGACTACTTTTCCATCTAGATCATGTAGGCCTAATGTTACATCGAGGTGGTTTGAATAACTTAATATATGATATTTCTCATTGAATAGTAGATTAATTTAAATACATGTTGTTAACAATTGACAATGATGGTATAATTCTTAGGTGCATAATTAATAATCATTTTTAAGAGGCCCTTGTGGATATAATTTGTAACTTACATGTTATAATTTTTAACATTATTATTTGTTCAAATGGGATTAGATATTCTTTTACATGTTTTAGGCTGAAAATGATTGCTTAAAGGCTTGATTTTCATAAACACGCAATTGTGATGTTGTTTATATATAGACTTAGTTCAAAGTATATCATGAAAGTTTTTGAAATTTAATATGCAAAAAATATTTTTTATTCTTTTGATTTCTTTTAGGTTTAATTTGAAAGGGTTACAATCTTTTTTTTCTTCTTTTTCAAATTGATTTTTATCTACCTAGCTTTATCTTAAACTCAAGTGGCTTTTGATCAATTAGCATTTATTATTGTTCTTTTTTTTTTGAATTAATGTAGATTAGATTAAAATGTTGATTGTGTAATGACAATACAAAGTTAAAGTCATTCAATGATTGAGCCCTCATTATGCTTAACATGAGGCATACATGCAATAAAAGGCTCAAAACAATATGGTGGTAGTCCCCTTAAGGAATAAAATCATAACAATCATAGTAGTAGCAGCTAGTGGTGTACATGAGTTAGATTAAAGACGGTAGTGGTGTATGTGAGTCGGATTAAGGACGAACCTACAATCTAATCCAAATTGTTCAGATTGATTAATTTTAGACTCATACCTAACCCAACATAAGTCTAAATCCAATCCAACCTCAACCCACGAACTTTAGATTGGGTTAAGTCAATTCTTGGGTTTCATCACAAATACTTTATTTATGAACTAGAAATTACATTTATAACATTTAAGGTGCAATTACTCTATTATAAAAAAAAAAACTTGCCTAATTTATTCTATTTCTGACAATGATCAATCCACAACCATTTGCTCATGCTGTATTAGATTAGGCATCGTAAAAGTAATTATGAAGTAGAAAAAAATCAATTTTTTACACCATAATGATCAATCCACGACCATAAACCATTATCCAACTTTTCACAAGTCATTGAATTAACATGTCAGTTATCCAAATTATCAGAAAACAAGACAAAAAATAAAATTGCTTCTTTCA
The DNA here is from genome assembly GCA_024699735.1 of Posidonia australis. Lineage (NCBI taxonomy): Eukaryota > Viridiplantae > Streptophyta > Magnoliopsida > Alismatales > Posidoniaceae > Posidonia > Posidonia australis. Next base: position 2,310 of record JAMKQA010022718.1, read on the forward strand.
CACAAATCCACTATTATGTATGAGTAACTAGGTAATTTGTTCACTTCTCCTTTTTTTAAAGAACAATCATGATTATTGTCTATTGAGCGTATCATCGTTACACAACAAGCACTAGCAACATAACAATATCTTCCCAAAGTTACATAAACATAGAAACAACCATTCACTTCATTAAGAATAATAAAATCCAACATTGAACCAACATAATAATCACATCAAGTACTTGTCAAATATCTCATATCCATATACCATATATATATACATATACATATATATATAGGCAAATTTTCTAGTAGAGCCAACCCTAAATCTTGTCCATTAGATTTGTATCTTATGGATCTTTTAAAACGTATTTATTTGATATTTTCTAAATTAGATTGAGCATCAAATTAGGCATGTTCAAATTTACAATCATATGACAGTCATTTATTTCCTAAATTTCTAAGATTTCCTACTTAATTACATGTAGGATGTAGCAATAACCATTATATTCCTAAATTAAAGGGATTTGATACAAATTTTTATTATGGGCAATAACGATTCTTTCTTTTTCTTCTTTTTTTTTGTTTTGAGTTTTCTTTTGGATTTTCAAATTTCAAATCTGTAATCCTTGCATATTTCAAACATAACTTCCTATTTTTGTTTTCTTTTCGAATATGTATTCTTAGGGTCTAATCATGTGGTGTTTTTTCTTTTCCTTTTTTAGATTGTATTCATTTCAATAAACACTGAAAATAAATTTGTATGTAGTTTTTATTGAAAATAATGGCATACATAATGATCACATGGTTTTTTTTTTCCATTTTCGAATTTGTATTCTCAAGTGTCAGATCTTTATTTTTTAATATTATAATTTTCATTAAGGACTATTGAATATTCTAGTTGAAGGCATGAGGCTGTATAGTGTTGAAAAAGAATCTTCGACTTCAACCATGATGATATGCCATGAATAAGAAGAGAAATGGATGTGGAGTTAATGAAGATAACAAGGATCACTAAGGTAGTTTAGATATCTCTCATGCATCAAATTGCATTTTTTTGGACACTCATCAATTTAACTAAATGCTTGTGTAAATTGTTAGAACATTTTATTTACTTAACTTCTAAAATTGTTGGATAAATTTGATGAAAACGTATTGACTTTTTTTTACTAAAGTATCATGGTGTGATTGAGTACTAGTATTTTATAGTTAGTGATGCGTTCTTTAGTAAATACTGAAATTTATGCCTATTTTAATTTGATTGCAAAAAAAATCACATTACCATATTCTGTAACTAAATTTCATTCTTTGAACTATCATCCAAGATATTCATATCAAAAGTACGTCAATGTAATTAACTTTTACTCAAATTCATAAGTTGATGTTGAGGTATTATTATTCATGTAATTTATTCAGTAATTACTGAAATTTTGTTACAATATAAATTTAGTTAGATCACATTCATTTGGTTGAATATTCCGTGAACAACCTTCTATATATGAATCATAAAATTATTACACCCATTATTGTGCAAAAAGTATTGATTTATTTATAAGTACTATAAACCATAAAATCACTTACATGAAATATCTCCAAAACAAATAAATAAAACAACAAAATTACCAATTTTACAAAGAAGAAAGACAACCAAACAGTATGTTAAGAGTCGCTAATAGGATTTTCCAACACTACAAAGCATGATTGCAATAAGAAAAAACAATGGTTTGATGTTTCAAAGAGTATAAGAAATATATAATAAATTTAGTAAATACCTTGATGCATTCTTTGCTTGCATTCAGTTATATGCAAATGTTATTGCATTCATATATGTCGTAATTATTGAAAAAAAAAATCAAAACTCCACTATATTCATTATGAATATCATATTAAGTATTTACTAAAGTAATTTAATTGATTAACAATATTTTCAAATATAGATTAGACAATTGATGCAAAATGAAATGATTATGTTAGCGATAAGATAGATTTAAATTCAATAAACATTAAGTAATTACTGAAAAATAAAAGTTGCTCGTACCAACGGAAGACCATGTCAATACGAAAACTATATTTGAATATGCATAGATATTCAATAATTATTGATAAATTAAAATTTAAGTATTTCAAAGATATATTTTGAAAACAAACATTGTGTTTGAAGATCTTGAGTCTAAGGAGGACTTCTATCCACCCAAACTTTAGATGCCATCAATACTTTAATGTTCCTAACATTACAAAATAAATCTAATAAAACCAGTATTTATTGATTTTTCTTACTTGAAATAACATTGATCAATTTTTTTTTTTAACAATATGATTTACTAAATATTTTCAATAGACAAGCAGTTGAACAATAATCTTTTTCACCCCTGCCATGAAAGATGTTGCCGGTGACAATGGCCGAATCAAGTCCACCGTGGTTGCACAACTCTCTTGTTGTTGACCTCGAATCAAATTGCTGTCCACCTCAAGGGGAAAGTTGAAACTGGTCGTCGATCATTGAGAACTTTCAAATCATCGTGGGTGAAGATACTCCTCCATGCTCCAGATTTTAAGAAATCGGTCACCAATTGCCAGCAGCGGAGCCACGTATGAGACACCTGGGCACGTGACCTAGGTGGAATTTTGAAAAGTTGAAGGTGGTGGTTGTAATTTTACAAAAAAAGAGAGAAGATAAATAGGGATTACTTACATGTTTGAGGCACGGCAGAGTCGAAAAACACTCCACGACCCGCCGCCCGCGTCTCTCCTCTGTCCCCGTCTCTCCTCCTCTGCGGTTCTGCCCCTGTCTCTCCTCCCCGACGGCTCCGCCGCCGTGCACAGTGCACACAGCACACTCCGCTCCGCAGCTCTACTCCTCCGCCCCCGTCTCTCCTCCTCCGCGGCTCCGTCCCGGTCTCTCCTCCTCCGCCTCCACCTCCGCTTCTTCGCAGTCTTGCCTCCTCCGCCGACCGTCGGACTGTCTCTTGCCTCCTTCCGGGAACTCGTCTCCGTCGACGTTTTGGGATTTGGGTAAGTTCGTGACTTTCGTTAAACAATTTATGTCATAAATTTTGCTTTTCTGATGAAGTTGAAAGTAACTGTTATATATCAATATATGTTCACGGAGTTCACCTTATCTTTGTACATAAGATCAAATAAAGAAGAACACACTGGACAAATCATGTTTTATATGGTGCCCTGTGTCATGGAATATCCTGGCTCTGCTTCTGGCAATCGCAATCCCAAGGGGAAACTAGACGTCGTCAAGAGGAATCCTTACTGTCGTCGTTGGAATGTGTCATCGTGTGGAATGGTTACCGTCCTGCTTGGATTCCATCGTCCTTGCTTTCTCTTCCTCCTTTTTGTCTTTTGCTTCTTGGTGTGGTCAAAATGGAGAGAATGCAATGAAGAAGGTGGTTTTGATTTGGGAAAGTAGTGGTTGATGGATTTTGGTTGCTCTTTAATAATTATTGATGAGGAGCAAAATGGGAGAGAGGTTAGGTAAATGTAGCACACTATGTAAATGACGGTTCTAGGGAGGTTTTTGCATTTTTTATTTGGTAACTACGATTTTCAAAATTTGAGACGTAGTTTTCTTGGTCTACCTTTCTTGGATGGTTGGGATTCCGGTTTCTACTTATATTAAAATAAGGTTGGATTCTATTAGATCACTATGCTATAATTTATATATATAAATATAAATAAATTATATATGTACCCTTGGTTTTCAGATTGGGTTAGGGAACCCATTCCTAGGATTCGTACCCAACCTTAATAGTTCGAGTTTGAGATTTTTCTAACACTTACATAGTCCATGATATAAAAAACTTGACCCAACCCAACCCATATGGGTCAGATTGGCTAAGTTTTAGGGTTAACCTAAACCCATTTGCACCCCTAACAGCAGCTGTAGTAGTACAGGAGCTCCATTTCATTCCTCTCCTTCATAAGAAAGGAGGTCATCCTCCTCCATCTCTGTAGAGTCATGGTGCTGGCAAAATTGTCTTCATTGGGGGCAGCAATGGGAGTAGAAGCAGTGGCTTGCAAACTCGTTAGCATTTGCAACCTTATCATCAAACATCATATTGAGATTTTGTGTGGGTGCAAGGTTTATGGCTAGATCATGGAAGCTTCTCATTCTCTTAAACAGAGGAAACCATTGAATATTTCCCTGTGTTTTCCAATTTAGTTTTCTGCCCACCACAAACATAAACAAAGAATCTTGTCAATTATGGTATCATAGGAAGTAGTATTATGATTGAAGATAAGATCATTCTAGCATCCCAAACAGACCATATCAAGCCAAACACAATCATTGCCTAGGTCTTGAAATGTAATTCAATTTTTTTTAAAGTGTCAATGAGAAAATTTGATCAAAAGTAAACAAAGGTTGTGGTCTATTGAGACTAATAAAGAAAAACTATTTTTTTTAACAAAATACATAAAATACATTATAAAATAAATCATGCTTCTATAAAATGTTTATATGCATAAAATACATTATAAAATAATTATTGTAACATAAAAATAAATATTTATATATTTAAAATTAGATAAGTTTCTTTCTTAAGTTGAAGACGTTCAACTCTACAATCTTGCTTCTAGAAGACAACTTAATTAGTCCATCACGACAGTTGATTTGAGTGTTTGATTTTGACCAATAATGGACGTCCTAAAATGACTGAAAAATCGATTCTAAGGTTTTAACTGGGTTGAGTCTCCAAGACGATAACATGTACATGGAAATAAACTCATCAACCTTAATTAGCACTTTCAACCATTCCTTTAATTGAAACCTTAATTAATAGACTAGTTTGCTAACCAGTTGTTAATTACAAGTTGTACTTGAATAGAGTTTGGCAACAATCTCACCTAGGGCAACTCCTTGCATGTGTTATCTGTTAAATCCAATACAAGTTTCATAGAGTAGTTGTAGTTTTAAGGTCCCATGTGTTTTCATGTGGCTACTGTAAATTGTGTTTGTGAGTTACACATAAGTGACTTACATGTTACTAATATTCAAATTCACATAATTGATTGTACAATTCTAAAGAGATGAAGTTATCTGTAAGCTCTTCTTTTTTTTTTGTAAACGGTCATTTATTGGCACTTTATTAAGTTAATTTGGACTATTGGAAACCTATTGCATTGTTTTTCCTAATGAATTCATAAAAAAAATTTTCAATTAAAATAGTTATTTAAAAAAATCAGAATGGGTATTGATAAGAACTTTACCATTACATATTTTATGTCCTATATATTTCTATTATACATATATAATGGTATTCATATAATGTCCCATATATAATGTCCCATATATAATGTCCCATATATAATGTCCCATATTTATCTATTATGCATTGTTTTGTGTAAATTATGTTGGAACTTAGGGATTTGAAAGGAATTAAGGAAAAAAAGGAAGAAATAAGAATAAAGTGCAATAGGAATTTAAATATACTAATTCGTTTAATTCACTAAGTTGGAACTTACACAAAGTCCGGTTAAAAAAAAAGTCATAACATGAAAAATTTAAAACTCATTTCAGATCACTACACGTCGGATGTATCAATTCACTAGGTTCATAAGGAGTCAAAGAACAACCATGCTAATCATAAGAAAATAAAAGATGATAGTCTAAACCTATGCAAGGCATGAAATCTGAACCCCACATCATGAAACTGGTTTTATTAGAGTACTAAATATCTGGTTAATCACGACCAGCTTAACATATATGAAATTTAAACCCAAAAGAACAAAGGAAGGAAAAAAACCTGCAGTTATGGCATGGCTGATTCAAAAATAAAAACTAAATGTTGATGTAAATGGTTCAAAGAGATGAGAAACAACATTGATACGATTCTTAATCCCTATGTTTCAAAAAACGGCTGACATGGCTGTTTATATGTGTGAGGACATAGGTTGTGTTGTTTAGGCTCTACATGGAGGGTTACATAGTCCTTGTGTACACAACTGTGTTTCACTGTGTCAGCCTTGTAAATGCCAACTTTTGTTAAGCTACATGGGCGTGTCTAACAAAAGAAATGGATTGGTAATCATGTAACCAATTACCTAGTTTAAACTTTTACCTGCTTAGAAAGAAAGAAGTGAAAACCCACACGAAGTGTGGTGCAAAAAAAGGTAAAAAGTGATTAAGCTTCTATGCACATTCATTTTAGATACCAAAAACACATAAAATAATATTAGTAACTAAAATATAAAAAATTGTAAAACTTCATGAGAATATTTTGGATTCTAAAATGTAATATATAGTATTAGCATCGAAGAAATTGTTGTTTGCATGAGATTAACTTCCTTGTATAAGTTTGTTGTCTAATTTCTAACTCTAATTTAATTTAATGTCATACTATTTGTGTAATATCATTTTATCTAGTCCTCAATGTAGATTATAAGTAATAAACAATGATTGCATTTTCTTTTAAATCTTGAAATTTAAAAATAAAAATAGTAAAAGTGTTAACATGTACTTTACATGCTAACATATTTATGTTTCTTTGGATATCATGGGAAAAATAGAAGTAAGAGTATTGCATCTATACAAATGTTGAAAAAAATTGTAAAACTTGGGTTTTATTCAAAAACAACCTATTAACATTTATAACATTTTTATAAACATGGATCCAAAAAAATACACATCACTAAGTGAATGTTTCACAATCTTGTGGGAAAAAAATTGGAAATTCTAAGTGAACCATAATTCACAAAAAATGAAGAGAAAATATTGAGATATGAAATTTTTATTTTTGTTTGTGTTCTATAAATAAAGTTTAATAGTAAAATTTTAATTTAATGATTGTGATCTAAAGAAGAATCATAAATCATAAATATGTACATATATATTGTGATTGAGAAAAAAAAATATGATTGTAATATTGATTATAAATTGTTTTATGAATATAAAAATAAGCAAGAAAGTCTTTTTAATAATATATGCAAAGATCTAATACATTAAAAATGATAAATTATTTGACTGATTCAAATTTTCTTCTTCCATTGTTGATGTTGATGGAGGAGGAAAATTAGAAAACATTCATCATTGAAAAGGAAAGACCTTTTCTCTCTCACACTCTTTCTATAGTTTCCTGATTTATAAAAGTCACAAATGAAAATTTTTCACCTATTCATATGCATATAAAGAGAGACAGATAATATAGAAAAATTAGGAAATTTTGTAACTAAAATAATAAAAGGAAAAACCTTTTTCCTATCTCTCTTTAATTTTGTGATTTATAAAAAGCAATAAATGGAAGCCTTTACACTCTTTTTTTTTTTCAATTTATAGGAAAAGATATTTTATTATTGGCATTATACCATATAATATCAGAAATCTAATATTTGTTTCTAAAAATAAATTCTGTTATCCCTAACGAACGAAAGTCGGGATGATATACATGTATTCAACCTCTCATATTCTATCTTCTTCTCAGCAAGGAAAGGAGTGGTTTTGACCTGTAGAGATGCAAAACGACGAAGCGATATGGCAGGTCATCCGCCACCATCATTGTAGTTTCATGAAAAAGTAAGAAGTTCGATTTCGTTTATATATTTTCCTCCAATCTTTACTGATGAAAGATGCATCTTAATCTCGGATACACACACAGAATCGTCACTGGGAACTTCTGCGACAATCCCTACAATGTGACGGGGACTTGCAATCGGAGCTCTTGCCCCCTTGCCAACAGCAGATATGCCACTGTTCGAGATCATCATGGTATTCAAATGACTTTGGTATTATTTATTTATCATAATGTTTTTGTTAATTTTCTTTCCTAAATTTTTTTCTGCAAGTGATGCATGCAACCTCTTTTGCATGGTTATGAACCTCGAACTCCAGCAAATAAGTTCTAGGATTTTAATGTCTTAAGACAAGTTTGGGAATCTGTTATCACATGGGATTTTGAGAGAACATAATTTGAACTAATGACATTATAGTTAGGGAATGCAGACAACTCTTTAGAAATTTTGCCTATATATATTGATATCTTCTTGTCATTTGAGTCTTCTTGTTTCTTTTTGAAATGTGCTACTTGTTTTTTTTTTTTTTTGGTCAGGTGTGTTTTATTTGTATATGAAAACCATTGAAAGGGCTCATAAGCCGAATGGTCTGTGGGAAAGAATAAAGTTACCAAGAAACTATGAGAAGGCATTGGAATTTATTGACAAAAATCTGGTAGTCTACACTGCTTTACGATCTACTAAATATTTTGGATTTTGACTTTTTTATCTTTAGCTTTTGATTTTTTTTTTCTAGCAATCAATTAGCATCCATGTTACTTTTTCAGCAATATTGGCCTAAATTTCTTGTGCACAAAACAAAACAACGACTCACCGTGCTGACTCAATGCCGCATACGTATGAGAAGATATCAATTGAAAGTTAGGTATGTATGTTCTTGGGTGCACTTGGCAATCATTGTGAGGTCTTATTTTCGATGGTGTGTTCCAAAATCGTAATCAAATAGAATTTATACGGCAGCTACTCTGTTTTTTACAGCAATTAACTCAGTTCTGTATGTGTTTTAAAATTGTTGAATACTTTCTGTTGAAATAGAAACAAAGCCTAGAATTTGGATTTTCTACTAACCACACAAGAGCCTTTTGGATGTGCTATAGCACAAGAAAAACAAGAGTGTGATACATACAGTGGTGTAAATCTTGATTCTTGTGTATTTTGGGCATCCAGACTTTACCAAACACAATCTCAACTATCATTACACAAATTAAGATTTCCTAGTTCAGATTGTTTATAAAGACATGTTATTCAGATAACTTAAGTTCATTATGTGGCTTGCAGGGAGAAGGTAATGACAGTTCCTAGAAAAGAAAAGAAAAGAGAGGCTAGAAGAGAGGAAAAGGCTGAAAAGGCAGCAAACCTTACTTTGGTATATTATTACTACAATGACAGACTATTTTCTACATTGCTTTTAGCTTATTTTCTACTACAGCTATTAATTGTGTTCATGCATAACAGAGTACAGAGAAGGAACTAGTAGAACGCCTTCGTAAAGGAGTTTATGATGATATTTACAATTACTCTCTTCAAGAATTTAATAAAGTCCATAACCTGGAAGAATTGGAGCCTCTTGCTGAAGAAGAGGAAGTAGGTTTTTTATTTTTTTAATAGATGTTAGTAATCATCTTTTTTCTATGTGTATATTAAAGTCATAATCTTTGAACCGTACAGGATCATTTAGTTGAATATGTTGAAGGCTGTTTTGAAGAGGAAGAAGATATGGAAGATTTTGGTGGTTTTGTCAAGGACAATGCTTTCGTTGGCAATGATGATCATTATGGTAAGCATGCAATTTGCTAAGAAAAATTAACCAAGAACATTGCTAAAGAAACTGACAAAAGCAAGGAAGAGAAGGACTAGTAGTTTGAGTCAAGTGCTTTAAAGATGAAAATGCAAGAGTCTTTAGTACATTAAAGATGAAGATACAAGAGTCTTAGTAAGGATGATGAAATTAAAGATAGATGGAGAAGATAACCTATTTACTATTTAGTGAAACTACTGTTGGGAATTCAAATGAAAAAGGCTTAAGATATTCCTGTGAAGTAAAAATTATATATAGAAGATGTAGAAAAATGAGGTAAAAGAGGATATCAATAAATAGATGATGATGATGATGTTGTTGTTGTTGTTGGTGAAGACTAATTAATTGAAAGATATGATTATTATGAAAGAGATGGGAAAGGGTGGAGTACTTGATAGTAATAGATGGAGAGAGGATTCATTTAGCCTGACTCGACATTGTGGGATTTTGACACGGTGATGGTGATGGTGGTGGTTGCCATTTCTAGTGACGGTTAAAGTTGAAATGGATGATTAATATAGGACAGATGGGAAAGTGCATGTTTTCGTTTTATGCTAGTGATTATGAACAACGCTATGCTTGCAGATGAAGATGATGGACATGAACAAACAAGTAGGAAGAAGATAAAAGGATTTGGAGCTGAAACAAAAAAGAATAAGAGAAAAGAAACATTACTTGTTGAGGTAATAACCTTATGATACTTACCAATGTATTGTTATGATACTGCTAACATATCTGTAATGATGCAAATGAGACTACTAATACCCTGTTGATATGGTTATGCTACTGCTAATATGGTTATTTCTTAATGTTTCTCTGGTATGTAGAAACATCGTCTTCTTTTTCCAGTGAGTTCTGAAAGTCATTTTGTTGACCTTTCTAAGTAGTAACATGATCACTTGATTGTTTTCAAAAACCATTGTTTTGTTAGCCATGCTGATTTTCATCTCTTTGGTGCTAGGTTGAGCATGAGGACATTGGCAAAGTCAAGAGGCATTATAAAAAATGTTAGGTTATTTGTAGCACAATTGAGATAATGTGCTTCTGCAGAACAGAAAGATGTGCTTTTTGTATAAATCATGAAATCAATCTTTTGAACTTCTTTGTAGTTGAACAATCTTGGGATATAGTTGTGGATAGATCTTAGTCATTCATGCACTAGTGTTTGTTTGATTTGGAAGGCCATGAGAATGGTTTCATTATCTTTTTCGATCCATACTGTTTTGAGTTTCTTTTCTCTTTAGTCTGCTAAAACATAATGAATCCTTTTTTTTTTTTTTGAAAATGGTAGATAAAACATAATGAACTTTCTTCCAACAAATTCTAAGCAATGCTAGGAAGTAGTGGGTCAAAATTTGGTATGTGTTTTCCCATATGGAAAATTCTTACAAGGGCAACATTCCTTGTTTAACATTGGGGGCAAAGCAAACACTCCTCCCTGATTGTAGGGAAATGCATCTGATTTGCATGAAGAATCATTTACTCCCAGGCAGATGGAGCTAGTGTTCTGGCACAACTAGGAGCCAAATACCACAATAATTGCTTTCTCAATATTTTACTTAAAGAGCAGTACGTGTTCCAGAATAAATCAGGCTTCCTTTTGAGGAGAGATGGCTCACATGATGCATTGCCTCTTGATGGCAAATTGTTCAGGAGATGGATTGCTCCTGATGGTGGGTCCTTGGTGTGAAGAGAAAGAAGGAACTCTAATACATTTGTCGGTGGACTGTAATTTTGCAAAACGAGTTTGGGATACCAATGGGGGTGTGGTTATGGAATTGCTCCAGTTGGATGATAGAAGAACCTTGCCGGTTTGCTCGTCAGAGTCTAGCCAAGAGTTTGTCGGGAAGGATCCTCTAGGCGGTGGTGGTCTTCAAACAAATAGAATAGGGAAGATTATTCGAACTATCAAGAAGTTTTGAAAAAAAGATGATTCAAACTAACAGAGAGAACAAATGATCCCAAGAATCCAGCAAGAAGTTTGGGAAAAAAAATTGATACAAACTTAGATCCCAAGAAACTAACATCAATTTGGCAAGAAGTGTTGAACTTAATTGTTGATTTAGCCATTTAAGCTGAGCCTTATTATAGAACTCATGTAGAATTGGACCCATGTGAGATATGGAGGGAAATCAAACATTAGAAAAAAGTTTATTTGGTAATCTAAAGTTTTAATAAATAAGAAAAACAAGAACTTTAGAGGGAATATTTGTGTAAATGATCGAGAGATCACTTATTCCTTTGTATGATCATATTTTTAGTCTTTTATTGTTTAGAAAAATGTCTCATAGGATTTATTACTTTGGAACTCTAGAATAAGTGTTCATAAGAGCATGGAAAGGGAATAAATAACTACACGTGCGGGCAAGCTTGGACTTTTAGCTTTGTACTTCAGGAAATGTTTTAGGTTTTTGCATACATTAAATTGTTTTGATCATATTTAATTAATACATTTAATTAATTTGAACTCTAAATCTTTAAAGATGTAGTTAAATATAATTGTTTCTTATTCTTCTTCTGATGCATAATCTTTTCCTATTTAATGACGAGGATAGAGTACAGTTAGAGATACAGAATATTTTTCTACTCTCTCTCTCTCTTTCATCTCTTTCCTTTGTATTCTACTTCCTTTGAGATATCCAACGACTGGTGTGTTGATTGGCATTTGTGGAAAGACTTCAGTACGTTTTCGTCCATGTGAGATTATTTTATCTTAAGAGACAAATGTATTAAACTCATTGTATCAGTGTGTGGGACGTTGTTTTTTCTATGGTAAGTCCTTAGAAATGACGACATTTAGTCTTTGTTATTGATTGTTCAATTCTATGTATAATATGGATTATTCTAGATGTTTGTATGTACATCTTATTGACAAATTAATGTTGATTTTGATTGTTGCAATTATGCATGATATATTCAAAATATTTCTATCAAAAAGATGATTCAAACTTATAATACATTTCACTATCATATTAGAGACTACAAATGATCAATCTAATCTAAGCCATCGGATTATAATTTACGATCATCTAGCATTGGAAGTTTGCACCTCGATGATCCTTTAAATGGCCTCCTACTCCTTTGTCCCTTCATCATCACCATTGTTCAATCTCTTCATGATTCTCAGCATTTCCTCCGCCTCCTCCTTCCTTCGAGCTGGACGAGGAGGTGGTGTCAATGGCTTTACACCACAACAAAAGAATGCTTCCTCCACTTGCTTCCTCACAAGAACGAGGAACTGGTCCAGCACGCTCATGTCACCATCATTGGAGGAGGAGGAGTTTGTGCCATTCATCACCTCGTCGTCGTTGTTGACCTCATTGACATTTGTCTTCTCGTAATGATCACTTCTACCTCTTGGACTCTCGTTGTCACTCGATCTCAAGCTACCCGTCATCATCATCATCTTATTGTAGAAGGAGAGAGGACGAGTGTGAAGGAAGAGGAGGAGAAATAGAAATGGTCAATTGTGGAAAACTGATAATTAAGCATTCTCTCCTCTCTCAACTATGCCTTGACAGAGGTGATTACTCTTATTTATAGATAGATGGATGTTGCCGGTTACTGTTATAGGTTATTACTAACATTAACTTGCTCTAATCACAGGTCTAATCACATTTAACTAGGTTCATTTTGACAAAATTTCTAAAAAAAACATTTTTAAATTTAATTACAGTATTTTGGATGATGCAGCCGTGAAGGGAGAGAAAAGGAAGGTCTTTGTTGCTCTAATTACATTTGTTTTAGTTTTTCTATTTTCTAAGAATTTTTTTATTTTAATTACACTTTGGTGTTTCATTCCTTAGAATTTTGTATTGTCACTGTTTTTCTCTAATTACCCTTTTTCTCATTATTTTTAAGTTCTTCCTCCTCTTTTTGTTTTGTAACTAATTTATTTGAACTTCTTCATCTTTATTTTTCTTTTTCCTTTTTATAGTTACAAGAATGATTGCTTCTCCATCTAGATCATACAGGCCTAATGTTACTTCGAGGTGATTTAAATAACTTTATATGTGATATTTCTCATTGGATAGTAGATTATTTTATATATATGTTGTTAATAGTTGACAATGATGCTATAGTTCTTTGGTGCATAATTAATAATCATTTTTAAAAGGCCCATGTAGGTATAATTTGTAACTTACATGTCATAAATTTTAACATTATTATTTGTTCAAATGGGATTACACATTCTTTTACATGTTTTAGGCTCAAAATGATTGCTTAAAGACATGATTTTCATAAACACTTGATTGTGATGTTGCTTATTTATAAAGTGGGTTCAAACTACATCATAAAAGTTTTTGCAATTTAATTTAGAAAAAAATATTTGTTATTCTTCTTATTTCTTTTAGGTTTAATTTTAAAGGGTTACAATCTTTTTCTACTTCTTTTTCAAATTGATTTTTACCTACCTAGCTTTATCTTAGGCTCAAGTGGCTTTTGATTAATTAGCATTTATTATTGCTCTTTTTTTTAATTTAGGTAGATTAGATTAAAATGTTGATTGTGTAACCTCAATACAAAGTTAAAACCATTCAATGACTATGGCCTTGTTACGTTTAACATGAGGCATACAAACAATAAATGGCTAGATATCCCAAACAATGACAACAAACACAAAACAAAAAGAACAAGGTCGTGGTAGTCACCTTAAGGAATAAAATTATAACAAGCATAGTTGCAGCAACCAGTGGTGTACATGAGTCGTATTATGGGTGAATTCACAATCCAATTCAAATATTTTGTGTTGAGTAATTTTGGATCTACACCAAATCCAACATAAGTTGTAACGCCTCGAACCCGGGCACGCTACCAAACAATAGCATCACAAGCCTAATTACACAAATCACAGAAATAAAAACTGTAACCAGGCTCACCTCTAGGATCTCGATGCGCGGCTAGAAACTCCGATTCCCGCACCAGAAACTGGCTGCACGCGGTCTGCACCTGAAACACACACAGCACGCGTGAGTGACATCTAAGTCACCCAGTACGCGCCCCCAAAACACCCAACTACA
>JAMKQA010022719.1:0-26518 GCA_024699735.1 Posidonia australis
GCCAAACTGAGTGCATGGTCAACACTCAAGGCTTGGAACGATAGAACAAAGGGATTCGATCGACCAAACCAAGGCCAAGAGGATCAAAACTGACAGAAAAACGACATATTGAAATGGTTCGGTATGTCGTTTTTTATGAAACTAGAAAATGGTCTCAAATCTCTGTTCAGCCCCTCTTTCAAATAGGAGTGAGGGATGAACTTGTCAAACAACCACAATAAAATCCACATAAAACATATGTTGTAGATCCTCAAGTCTACTCCAAAGCCACACAAACAAAACCATGATTTATCAAGCATAGCCCCCGATCAAAAATCACAAAGTTGAAGAGCGGAGAAAAACGAAAAACCAAACCAACCACATTTAATGCCATAAATGCTACCATAAATCACCACAAATTTAAAATAAGTTCTAGGAATGTAAATTTACCTAAATTTCATACATTCTTAGCATTTTTATCATTTTTCATGCTTTCTATTATAAGAGGTGAGGTACGTACCTTAATACGACCTCCGACAATCTGACGCCAACTTCGGTCGATCGTCGTAACCATTGACGACCTGAAACCACTCCAGAGCTCTCCGCACGTCGCGCGCACGTCGCCACTTGCTCTCGAGCACACCAAACAAGGGAGGAAATAGGGGAGTAGAGGGGGAGAGAGAGAGAGAGGGGATGAGTGGGTGGAGGGGGATAGGTGATGGGAGGGAGAGTGAGGGTGAGTGAGAGACGGGAGAGGGAGAGTATGAGTGGGAGGGGGAAAGTGAGTGGAAGAAAGTGGCTGTAACAATCTTGGTTTTAGGAGTGGTACTTTGGCTAGATAATTAAGGTGAAATTCAGGCATGTTAGGCTTTAGGGATCCCAATGCCTAATATGAGACACATTCTCAGTGGTGTTTGACGCTTGGATTATGGGTTTCTGGTTTTTTGGCGTGGTATAGTTTGGATGCTGTGCTGGCCCTCATAGGAGTTTTGTGGGTTTCTCCTGGGCCGTGGAGGTTTGGTGGTGGATCCCTAGTGGCACGAGTCACATGGACGTGGAAGATCGCGTGGTTTGGTTTCGTACTTGCGGCTTCCTTTCTTTCCTTCCCTTCTTTCTCTTTCGTTTCCATTCTTTTTTTCTTTCTTTCTCTTCCCCGGGCCCCACCCCCACCCCTTCCTCCTCCTCCTCCTCCTCTTCTTCTTCTCCTCCCACGTGTGGGAGAGGGAGAGAAAAGAGAGAGGGGAGGTAGGAGGGAGAGAGGATTGAGAGAGAGAGAGGGGGAGATGGTGGGGAGGAGGATGATGCAGCCGCCGCCATGTCGCCGTCGTCGCGTGGAGGAGAGGAGCAACTCATGGCTGGAGGAGGAGCGTCGCCGTCCGTCTCGCATCGCCACGTCTTCAGTGGATGTACGCACCCCGTAAATTTTATTTTGATTCTAAATTTGTGCCATAGGTGCATGTTAGTGTGCTGATAATTGTAGTAAATTTTATAAAAAATTATTGTGCATTTATGAGCCATTTATGGCAGTATTTATGGTTTAGGGTGAATAATGTCTCCTTTGTGTTTTCTGTGGTTTTCTCGAGATCTACTTGATGGATCTCAGTGTTGTTTGTCTGGTTTGGAAGATCTCGTTGAGATCTTCATTTTGATATATTGATTGCATGGTTTGGATTGGTGGTTTGCAGGATTGGACTTTGGGTCCCATTTCGGGTTGCCCTGCAGTCGCCTAGTTCGACATGCTGAATTATTTCGGTATGTCGTTTGCATTGCAGATTGTCCCCTCAACCCTTGGTTCGATTGACCGAATTTATTCGATCTGCTATTCTGGGAGTCTTGGGTGTTGGCAGAATTTCTGGTTTGGTCGACCGAACGTTTTCGGTCTATCGAATCAGGGATTTTCAGTCGACCGAGTGGTTTTTTTGGTCTGCCGATCTGGTGCTCTGAGCCTAGGTTCAGTCGACTGTTCCATTTTGATCTGTCGATTTAGGCCCTGATCCTGCATTAAGTTATCTTTTGTTTTGAAACAAAATCTTATAAACAGATAATATTATAGATAATCAGAGTCTAAGATAGAAGAGGAACAAAGTCTAACATATATACTTACAAACAAACAGAATTTATTTAATAACACACTTACAGAGTTTGTTTATAAGTAGCACACACAGGAAGGAACTACAAGAACTCGCATGCAAGAACATGAGAGAGAGAGAGAGCTGGATATTACACCACTGCCGATACCACTGTTGATACTCAATACCACTACCCAAACATTCTTATATAAAGATAGTAGGAAGGAAAACGACAATGGCAACAAGATTCTCAATCCTCATAGTGGATTTGGGAATCATGAAGATAAGTAGTGGATGCTTTTTCTTTTGACGATTCTTTAGCTTTGTTTTGCCTTTATGTCACCTCATTTTCTCTTTTGTTAAAGAGAATATTCGTGCAGTCTTTCCGTCAGTGCGGTTGATGCTTTTCACAAAGTGGTCAATTATGTGTCCATGTTGTGAAGTACTTCGTCATCAAAAGGGTAATCCTCGATCCCATAGCAAACATCTTCATTAGCATAGATGTCTG
The DNA here is from genome assembly GCA_024699735.1 of Posidonia australis. NCBI lineage: Eukaryota > Viridiplantae > Streptophyta > Magnoliopsida > Alismatales > Posidoniaceae > Posidonia > Posidonia australis. The sequence goes on from JAMKQA010022719.1 coordinate 2,557, forward strand.
AATAGCGTGATGAGGAAGATGATGACGGAATAGTTTTTGCTAGAGTCATAATCTTGTTAAGTTCTTCAAAGTCCATAAGCTTGTTTGGAATTTTTGTGTCAATTCTTGATTTAACTGACAAAACTTTTCTACCGGCGTTATCAAGGGCTTGGCAGGTCTTACCAAGAGCGTCATTGGTCTTTTTTGCTGAATATTAGTGAGACTATATTTATCCCACCACTTGACATATATTTTTCTATCCAGATAATATCCTGGAGCAGTAAGAATGGATATAATCCAGTCCCATCTTAGGATCCATGGGACACCGTATTTGATAAAAAGATTATATAAATCTAGGTCTGATTGCACAGCTTTTTTGAGCAGTTCAGGAAGAATATCTTTGGTTGGGTCAAACTTTTCCCAAAATAACAGATAAAACCAATTTGGTTTGTCACTTTGATAATTAAATCTGATAAACCATGAATGCTTCATTTGGCTGTTTTGGACGAGAAGAAATTTTCCCAGGCATTCTTGTAATCCCAGTAATTATAATATTTGGGTCATGTAGGATTAGGATCATGAAATTTTTTGAAATGATTGGGATTCTGCGTATTGTTCCATTCTTCAAGGAATATTACCTTTTTAATAGTAATTTTAGAGAAAGAGAATTCATCTCTTGATTTTTCTCCTCTGTAATTGTGCTGTATTTTAGCATTGCCAGTTTCGAGAAGAATTTTCTCATAATATCGTGGATTTTGCCCATCATTGTAGGAACATAGTTATATCTTTCTGGCAAGTATTTTGCTGCCACATCATATGGATATGTGTCAATGATCATTAGCTTGAAGGATTATAGTATGAATTGTGGTCTTCTCCACATAAGGACCTTTTTCTTGATGATCAATGATCATTTTTTCATCATTATGTGCTTCCAATTTTAACAGAGGGATATTACTCTGTTTTTCAGCTTTTATCTCTTTTTCCTTTTGCAACTTTCCTCTAGTATTAGGAGCCATTTCCCTGCAAAAATTCTCGGAATAAGAAGTCAGATGGATGATTATTTTCTCATTTTATAAATTCTATATCAAAATCAAAAATAAAAAGTATTGCTTGCCATCTAGCAAAAATTTGTTTAGATGCAAGGTTCTTTACATCCTTTTCTAATACATATTTTGCAGATTTGTAGTCAATTCTTAAAAGGAATTTTTGATTTAGTAAATCTTCCTGAAATTTGGTAATAACATGAACAATAGCCAGTATTTCCTTTTTAATTGTAGAGTATTTTCCTTGGGTTGTATTCCAAACTCCAGATGTATATCTGATTAGTAGTTCATTATTGTTAATCTTTTGTTTTAGTATTCCTCTATAACCATTATTTGAGGTATCAGTTGAGTATGGGATATATATATATATATATTTATATATATATATATATAAAAATCTTGGGGAGATAAATATAATGGCATAAATGATTAGGATAATCATTAGAATGGTCTAGGGTTTGCCTAAAATGAATTAGCAAGATTCTAGCTAAGGTATGGGTAGAATAAAAGATGAAATAATTTAGAATAATAGATTCTTCTCCAGATGGTTTAAACTGGACTTTAGAGATAATGATAGTGTCCCTAAGTCTAAGATTTGTGTGATTTTGTGTGCGGTGCACTGAATGGAGTATTCAGTGGCACTATTCCGGGTGTCTGAGCCGATCTGGTTGTGCTCTTGATCAGGTTGTGCTCCTGATCAGGTTGTGCTCCCGAGGGACACGAGCTAGTAGGTGTCTTACACTTGGCGCCAGAGCGTGTGAGTTCTGGTTGTGTTTGCTTTGTTGTTGGTGTTTTCTTAGATTGTGGTCATGGGTTGAGCGTAATGCTTGTGAACCCAGACGCTCCCAAGGTATTTTTGCCTGGGCCTGACAGGAGAGCTGTCGAGACTATGTTTTGTTTGTGGTTTCTCAGCCTTTGGTTTCCGTGCTGCTGTTGGGCACAATGTTGCTTGAGTTTTAAAGGATATTTAATGGTTTTTGAAAAGGTTCTCCAAAAAGAGAGTTTTGGAAAGAGAAAAGTGCAGCTTTGAAAATGATTTTGGAAAGAGTTTTCCGGTGTTTTCTGTTTGCGTTGGGGGCCGAGATACATGAGGCTAAGATTCGTCGGGTCTTGGAGGTATGATACTCCTTGATTGTCGTTTCGAGGCTAGGGTTGAGGTGTTTCGTGGCATGACGGGGAGGTATGACACTCCTGATGTCGCTGTGAGCACTGAGGCTCGGGTGTTGTCGGGTGTAGAGGTATGAGACTCCTTCCTGAGCACCGTGAGGAGGCATACCCTGTGTTGACCAGTGCGGGTGGGACGCGCACCCCGTAGCTGGTAGCGTCCTGAGAGATAGGACTACCTTCCAAAAGAGGGGTTGACTTTGTTGAGGGTTCTCCAGGAGGGAGAATCGCAGGACGACGCGGTTTCTGCACAGGATGGCCGTCGTGGCAGTGCAAACACCGTGATCGTTCTTCGGTGGACTGCTTGTGGCCAGTGTTATCTGCTTGGCATCGAGCAGTTCAACACACTATTTGTGCTTGTGTTTGTGCGGAGTCTTGGTTGGGAAAATCAGGCTCTGAGCCTATTAGAGGTTGTGGTTTTGGCGCTTGTTGAGGCGCAGTGTTTAGGAGCACAGGCTCCATGGTTTGATGTGTGCTTAGGTCCAGAGGGGACCATGTTGTGCAGAGCAAGTCTCTGTAGTTGTGCTTTTAGTGTTGTTTTGGGCTCGAGATGGCAAGAGTAGCATTCTCAGGCATGCATAAAAGGTTTTAAAAGTGCACGCACATGGTTTTGCAAAGAAAAATAAAAAAATGATTTTAAAGACATGATTTTCGTGATTTTGTGGCCTGTCGGGTAGTGGTAGACTACCTAGTTTGGTGTTGCAGCATCCGGGAGGGATGTCAGTGTTTGAGTGCTGGGCATTGGTAGATTGCCTTTTTAGTTTGGCGACATCTAGATGTGATGCTTGTGCTTGGTTGCCCTCGGCATAGGTTGCCGAGTTGTAGGTGGGGTGCATGCTGGGTGACCGTTGAGTGGTCACTCACGTGTACTTTGTTTTGTGTGTTTTTGGCAGGTACAGGATAGTAGTTGTTGGTTGCTAGTGCATATAGGAGGAGTCATGTCACTACACATCAGGGAAATAGGTGAGTGTTAGTTTAGTTTATTTCTGTTGTCTATTAGTTTTATTTCCTGTTGAGAGTACTTAACCTTAGCTACATCATTAGTGTAATTGTTGGTCAATAATAAAGATAAAGTAAATAATAAAATGAAAATTTGTAGCTAGGTTTTGTGGTAGCCACTTTGGGGTCGTTACAATGGCAGTGGAGTGAAGGAGGACGGTGTGGTGTGCTCGAGAAGGAAGAGGATACGCGGGGAAGGAGGGAGGAGTGGAGAAGTGCATGGGGGTGCATCGGCTTAAGTAGTTGTGCATGGAGGAAGGTACGCATGTGCATGTCTTACAATCCATCGTGCATACGGACCAACTTGCCTCCATATGTCAGCCACACCACCGCACATGTACAACCACTCGCCTCCAACAATCGGCCCACACACACAAGCTCATAAGCATAGTGTCACACACATAATGTCAACCATGCGGGGATAAGTACAGGAAACACACAAACATCAATCAGCCAGCTAGGCTTAAGGCTAAAAGACACAAAATCACACAAATGGGCCTCAAGATAGTAACACCTGCTCAAAATAAATTCATTAAATTATAAATAATTGCAAAATGAATTTACGGATATTACAATACCCTCCAAAAATGTGAATTCCAACGCTTCTTCAAGGATGATCGTGTCTTTATCAAAGATGGTGGCAGAGAATTAATAGAATTACCATTAGAAGATAAGGAATTGGAGAGAAAGTAATGAAAATGCATGATATAAGGGTTATTTTGAAACTAAATAGGTAAGGGCATTTTCGTTTTTTTCATGTGTTGGGTTAAAAGTTAACTATGAATTGGTAATTTGGTGGTAACAATAGAAAGGAAATGTAAGTATAACATTGTTTTTTACGAAGTTATACAAATAATTAGCTATTTTAAGAAAATATATAAACTATTTGCTATCTTTCTAAGGATATCCAACCAAAAATCTCTAAAATAATTGAGATTTACTTTATAAAATAATTGAAATTTGAGACAACATAGGACTGTCCTACGTCTTTTTTTTTTCCTCCTATTTTTAGTTTCCCCTGCTACCTACATTAATCCAAAGGAGTCGTTAAGTTAAAAATAGAAAAAAGAAAGCTTGTACATCAACACATAAGAATGACCCAGTAATTCATAAACAATATCCTACTTGTTAGCCAATTCATAATTGATATGTGGTCCAACAATCAATAAAGACATTCCCGTGCATTATTAATAAATCATACATGTAGTATAACTATGTACATGTATTTTAGTAGCTTTAAATGTTTCTCTTAGAAATGTATAAATCACAATTATACACTGTCACATGTATAAGGAAAAATACATGTCTATTTATGAATCTCAATTTAGACACATCTTCTCATTTTTTGCATATACGAGATTTTATATCATTGATGATATCATAATTGCACCAATGATATGAAGTTTTATAAAAATGATAGTCTCTTAAAATAATACGAAATTTTGTATTATTTAGTATCATTCTTATGTTATCTGAGTGTAATTCTAATATCATCAGTGATATAAAAAATCGTGTATCATCTATTGTTTGTGATACTAAAAATGAGGAAATTGACATGGAATATTATCAAGGAAATTAGTGTCAAATTCAGTGTCTACGGACCGATGTCTCATATATTAATTTATATTTACAACCGTTTAAGGTTTTGAAACTGTAGGAGACAACACCTAAAACTTTATATTACAGCGTCAGCCGAGTGGAGGTGATACCTCCAATGGTTTGATTAGGAATTATAACATTGATGTGTCTTATTTAATTATCTCAAGTGCACGACGTACTATGTAGTACATGGCAAATACGGGTCGATCTCATACAGAAAAGTATTTTAGAATCAAAGATTTATTACTAATTATTGAGATGAGAATGGAGAGATGTTGAGTAAGGACTAAACGCTTAAGAAAAATTCAGAATAAATGAAGAACTACGATTTTTTGAATCCATTCATGTAAATATAAATGCATGATTAAATCTACTCTATGTTTCTGATTGATCTAATTAATTTGATTTAATGATTCTTATCTTAACAAGCATAATCTATATGCAATGCACCATAGACTATCAACTCAAGGAATAAAAATACAGAAATCAAATTAAATCAAATGACATATGATGAAATTGAGATTATCTACACAATCCCCAATTAAATTTTACCTAAACCTAGACTAAAAAGATGAAATCAATGTTAATCTATCAAAGTTTTTCGATTCATTGAATGATCTGTGTAATATACATCTAATCCATATATTCATAGCATAAGCATAAAGAAAAAACATAAAGCAATTTAATCATGACATATAATATTACATGAACTTCATCTCAATCCTAGATCTAGAAGATTAGTCACACATGATTACGTAAAATAATAAAATAAAAGAAAAGGAGAGAAGAAATAGAAGACATAATTAAATAAAAAAACTTTTTATTAAAGGGAATCGAAGATTACACTGATGGTTTTTAGGATCTCCCAAATTATAAGGAAAGAAAGAGAGTCTAAAACCTTCCTTCCTTCCTTGGGGCTCCATAGATCTACATAAGAGATCCTTTTATAGGCTTACAATAACTTGATTATGTCAGAGACAAATCTGAATACAAAATTTAATCTTTAATTTTGAATACAAGATATTTACAAGTGAGAATCTTAAAGTCAAAAATATCTAATGCAGGTGCTTGGGAGGCGTCGGATCTGCATTTGGGTGCTTGAAGGTGTCCATGTAATCTAGTATCTTCTTTGACTTTTTTCAGACTATATTTTACTAGTACTTAGGCACATAGAAAATATGTGTTTGACCTCTTCAAATAACTTTAGAATTTTCCATACAAAAGTCTCTTCTTTTCTGACATAATTATTCTTTTTCTCTTTATTTTTTGTAGATTTTTTCTAAATCCTCAAGTTTTATAAAATTTACATAAAATATCTTAAATAATATTATTTATATATAAAATAGACAAATATGAGTATAAAATTTGCACGACCTATGAGAATAGATTATAGTGCATTGCAGAAAAGTTTTACTTCAATTCCTCCTGCCTGCCGTGTTTGGCTGTTTGCAGAAATCCACCTAAATATTTAGAATATTGGATGTATTAAAGATAAAAAAGTTTTTCCTTTTTAGAAATCCACCTTTTTCTTCGAAAGACAGGAATACCATACCGAAGAAGGATTGGCAAGGAAACAAAAAGAAGTCCATGTGTTGCAAGCAAAATGTCAAAATCTAAAAATGCCGACGGACTTCCGGGCAAATCACGTCTCAGAACCGACCACATATAAAACAACCACAAAAAAATGATTTTATACACAAAATCCCTGATGGCCTCATCCAGAAGTCTGTAAGAACTGAGACTGTTGAACTTCATTTAAAATTACTTTTATGATTTATCATGATTTATCATCTAAAATCTTTCAAGAAGTGGTTCCAAACAGACCTGAGTAAAGGAGGATGAAACAAAAACGCGGACCCACTCGACCAATCTCTCCTTTCTTTCATCCATGGCGTCCGCGACGCTCCCACCTCTCGCGCCCCCGCTGTATCTCACCTCCACCCCACCCCAAAGACCGCCATCTCCACTCCTTCGCACTCCCCAACTGCACCTCCTTTCTCCCTCCCTCCGCATTTCCCGCCAATTCCCCGGTATCCTCTGCTCCCTACCTCCCCTCTCCAGTGGCTCCCGGTGGAGGAGGAGGGGCCAGTATTGCGGCCCCCGCGCCGCATATATATCGGCCCCAGCTCCCGATCTTGACGCCGATGGGGATAGTGAGGTGTCGACGTCTTCGGTGGAGAGCTCGCCGCCGGTCAGGGCGGTGAGCTGGGGGATTATATGGCCGCTGTTGCTCCGCCACAAGTTGCGGATTGCCGTGGCGTTGACGGCTCTTGTTGGATGCACCACTTGCACTCTCTCGATGCCCATTTTCTCTGGTATGCGATGTAGACTTTACGTTTTTTTTTCTCGGAGAGGAATGATGCGTACGGAGTGGGATGAGGAACTCTAGTAACAAGTTCGCTGTGGAGTAGGTGGGAGAAAATGATAATATCCGTAATAAAGGACAGAGTATGCTCTGCAGACTACAGTTTGATTAATTTTGATGTTGATTGTTTGATCAGAAGTCAGTTAACTAGGATTAGCAGGATGTAGTCGATCATGTCTTAAGTGGCGTTTGCAAATATTTTTTTACATCAGCTTGTTAAAGTTAACGTTTATTGCCTAAAAAATATTTCCACACGAGCCAGTTTATCAAACTTTTCTAAAAAAGCTGGTTGTAGTTTTTTAGTTCATTTTAAACTCTTGAGGTAACTTTTAGAAGAACTAATGGACGTTTATTTTTTGAAAAGCAATGAATATTAATTATAGTCTTTCCAATGATATATTTAAAAGTTGATTTTAATTACAGCATCAACTAAGACAACGACGACGATGGACAGTGGCAACAGACGGCAATAGGCGACGACGACGGTAGATGTGGCAATGGTGACCTGCAAAGGTGGCGGCCTGTGGCAATGGTGATGGTCGTCGACAGCGACAGTAGTGGCGATTGACGACGATGGTGGTGGCCAGTAGCGGTAGTGGTGGCTGAGAGTCACTGTGGTGATAACTGACGATGGTGGTGGTAGTGGCTAATGATGGTGGTGGTGTAACCGATGGCAATGGTGGTGGTGGCTGATGACGGTGATAGTGGTGGCTGACAGCAGTAGTGGTGTTGACCGACGGTGGCGGTGGTGGTAACCGACAACAATGGCGGTGGTCGGTGGCAGTGGTGGTGGTCAGTAGTAACAGCGGCAATAGTGGTGGCCAACGACATCAGTGGTAGTGGTCGACAATGATGGTGATGGTGGCTAGTGGTGGCGATGGTAAATGATCGACGACGAAGGTGGTGGTGGTGGCCGATGGTAGTAGTGGTGGCGGCCGACGACGATAGCGGTGGTGGCTAATGGTGGCGATGGTGGTGGTCTGCCGCGGCCGACAGTGGTGGTGGTCGATAATAGTAATGTGACCGGCGGTAGCGATGATGTCAACCAACGACGGTAGTGGTGGTGGTCAACGGTGGCGACGATGATGATAGTGGTTGGCGACGGTGGTGGTAGTGGCCGACGACAACAATGGTGGTGGTCGACAACGACGATGGTGGTGGTGACTTGTGATGATGGTAGTAGTGGTCGACGACAGCAGTGGTGGCCGAAGGCAACGGTAGTGGTGGCTGACGGTGGCGATGGTAATGGCCGGTGGTGGTGATAGTCGACGACGACAGTGGTGGTGGTCGACGGTGGTGGCCAGTAGCGGTAGTGGTGGCCGACGATGGCAGTGGTGGTAGTGGGCAACAGTAATAGCAGTCGTGGCCAACAGTAATAGCAGTAGTGGCCAACAACAATGGACAACAGAGACGCAACAAGGAGTGGATGGTAAGGACAATATAATCATTTGATTAACTTATAAGTAATTATTAGACATACAAACCAAACAAGTTTTTCTTTACCACTATAAAAAATGCAAAAAAGTGTAGCTTAACAAAAAGAGCCAACTTTTCTCAATAAGTTGCGTAAAAAAATACGTTTCCAAACGCAACCATAGACTATGTTGAAAGTGAACTACCAGATGGCAGTCGTGCATAATGAACGCTCTACTGAAAGTCTAGATGGCAAATCTGTTAAGGCAAAAATATAATGAGTGGGACCTACATATTGGCACTGTTATGATAAAAGACGCAAAATTCTTTGATATTGAATTTCTACTTTAACATTTTGAGATTAGATAGGATAATTCTCGTTAAACAAATAAGTTTTATCCAGGTGATGCAAGGAGAATTTGTATTCCAAGAAAGAGTTAAGTTGAAAATTTTAAGAAGCTTAGTAGTGCAGTGCCATAGAAAATAAAAAACAATGTTAAATTTCCAAGCGGTGAGTCCAAATTTCAATTGTACTGGTCTTCCTGGACATTTTTCACTAATTATATGCTGCACCACAATAATATAAAAAAAAAATCATCTATTGAATAGTACCTAAGGAGGTAGAGGTGATACGATGTAACCTTTTGCAGTATCAGCCTGTCACGTACATTATACTGCTTATCCCATAATCTCATGCGATCAGTGGTTTGCCTCCTGTCTGTTAAATATTTTTCACCAAAAACCAATTATTTGTTTTCACAAGGTGCAAATTGCTGCAGGGAGATTTTTTGAGATACTGGTCGGAAGAAGAACAGAAACTTTGTTGGAAATACTCGCTAAAGTTGGACTTGTATACGCTTTGGAACCCATTTTTACTGTCATCTTTGTTCTAAACATGACCATTTTGTGGGAAAAAGTGATGGCAAGTGTGCGAAGTCAAGTTTTCAAAAGGATGTTGATTCAGAGGGTAATATCAATTCCTAGGCAGCTTCATGTCATTTTAGGTGCCCACATTTTAAGCTGATGTGTCTTGCACATTTTTCTACCTGCTATTGTTTTTCCTCTTTTATTGCTTATGCCATCTTTTTCTTTTTCATGGTCAAAGAAACTCGTCATGACTTTTAATGGTTCACTGATTTTATTTCAAGATTAAAAACAACCATGGCATTTAATAATAATATAACCATGTGAAACCTTAAAGCTTCATAATCATGAACACAAGTCCTTGTTAACCAACAGTGTCGGTGTAGGCTGGTCTTGGGGATCCTCTCACTGTCAAATTGAGCAACGATATATTGCAACCTGCTGCTAGTCTATCATTAAGCCTTGAAGAACCATGTTAATATCTGAATGGAACAACTATATGAAGAGATGGGTTCATTAGAAGCCATGGACCACTTGGCGTGTGAAATGATCTTAGGTGGAGCTGTCATTCTTCTATGCTTTGAAAAATGTTTACATAGGGAAGACAGCAATTTTTGATAGGAACATTGGAGTAATGTTTTTGCCCTGCATACTCAAAGAAAATTGAACTAAGGTTTGAAGCAAATCCCCATTTATAAAGCAAGACTAAATCGCATAACTAAGCAGTTACCACACAACCTTGATATTACTATTTTGACACTTTAGGTGCATCGGTAACAAGAATCTGAAAGAGCCAAATTTCCATTTATCAGTTATGCAAAACAACATTATAAATCAAGTTCCTCTATTGTATTTACTGTAGAATTCTAAAATGTTTTATTGGAAATTGACATGCAAGATAGTTTTAGGATTCACTAAGTAATACAATTTCTTGGAAGTGTAATATTGAGTACCATGAAATATCATACATGTCATCTTATATGCAACATCATGCCACAAGATTTACTACTTCTGCCTTTTTTAGACTATATATTTGTCATGACACCATTTTTATTTTATTGTGCCTTATTACATCTAGGAAGTGATGGTGCTGAAGACATTTAATAATAATGTTCTTTTTCCTTTTATACTGTTTTCTAACATTAAAAAGGAGAGTTTTATTTTATTTTATTTTGTATATATCTATGAAATTTTTGAACGACAAAATCATTTGAAGGCACTCTTCTGCTATCTATGTCACTGTTGAAGACTCATGGGACTTCTGACGACTTAAATCTACATAGAATGCATTTCTTATTATAAATTTATATTATTTTGTTTTTATTACACTTCTTTCAAGTTTCATGGGATCCAATTTTTATATTTTTCTCAAAACATGACTTTGGCTTTTATTGCCTTACAGGTGGAATTTTTTGACCGTTATAAGGTACTTCTTTTATCTCATACTTGTTTCTTGATTCTATTTTGGTCATGTGCTACATTTTCTGCTTTCCAATAAACTTAAATTTTTTTCAGTCAATCAGCAAACATGAATTCCAAAAGTAAACCTAAGCAATCACATCTTACAGGAAACCAACAACATCAATCACACCTCCTAGATGTGTGACAGGACTGCAAGTTGTTCTTACTCCTAAATAACATCATGCTCTATATTAAAAAAAAGGTTGATCAGTCTGAAGTTTGATTAATTAGCCCATTAATACAGCATTTTTTGAAAACCTTGATCATGTTTGTGATTATAAAGGCAAATTTATAATTTATCTGCGAATTTAATCAGTAACCTATGCTCTTGTTGGAAAATGGGAAGGGGATCATCTGTAATATATTTGGGAATTAACATATACTATTTTTTGGTTTCTTTATAACTTTCCAGAGAGTCCATTTGTGGCTCCAGTCCAATCAATCCGTCCTGTGAATTTTCACATTTACTGATGGTTCTATAGAACACACTATTTTGGGTCTGCCCTGGTAATCTTTGCAAAACAGCACGATTCAGTTTTGGCCTGATTGTGGTTTAGTTTGTTTACTATTTCTTTTATCAGCTTTCCTTTGAAGAATTTTCAAATTCCTGACCCATTTTTCTTTGAATCTAAAACTGTTGTAACATCGTACATAGTTACAGTGCAAATGAAGATCTGTTTTTCTAGTGTGTATGTCTGGGTTTCTTTCATCACGTGATTGTAGTGTGTTATATAAGGTTTCTTACATTAAATTGACTTCTACCATGAACAGGTTGGTGAATTAACGGGCTTGCTGACGTCTGATTTGGGTGCCCTAAAAGATATTGTGACCGATAATATTTCAAGGGACCGTGGACTTAGGGCTCTCTCTGAGGCAAGCTCCTATACATTATTAAGAAGAGAGATTCATATCACAAAAGTTTGACAGTAATTGGTATATAAGAAATAGTGCCCTAGACTGTTATATCTTGTGCTTTATGTTTGCAATTTTTTTAAATTACTTAGGCCTGGTCATATAATTGCCTTGTTGTGGCTCACAAAAAGAACTAGGTATCTCTTCTGGAACATGGTGCCGTTGTCCTGCCACTTTCTTCTGCTTACTAGATTGTTACTTTAGTTTTATTTCTTTTTTTTCCCTGGTTATTTTCCAATGCCAATACGTTTTCTCTTGCAGATTATTGGAACAATTTGCATACTGTTCTCTCTATCATCACAGCTTGCTCCAGTTCTGGCAGTGCTCATGCTGTCTATATCCATTTTAGTAGGTAAGCTTGTAATGTTTGCTTCTCTCTATTGCCACACTGTGATAATCTAGACAATTTATTTCATTATGTTTTGCTGAATATGATTATTTTGCATTGACGTATTTAATTATACACCTGAATATTTTAATCCATTTACTCATTGTGGACCCTAAATAACTATATTTTGCTAATATGTGAAGGAAAACTGTCATTTATCTGTCATCTTCTGCTTTTCTCCTTTTTAGGTTGTTCAAGGAACTTGCAAGATGAAACAATAAGTAGTCAGCATGGAGTTGATCAAGTAAAAACCAATAGATTTCACTTGCCTTGGAGTTAATATGATGCATACATCTACTAATAACTTGAAGTGATATGTTGCTAATGAACTATATAGTGCAATTGGGTTGAACCTGGAGATGTTTCCAAAAATTGAACCCATTATTTATGTTTGTTGTGTTGAAAGAAGAAAGATTATTTCATTAGAGAGGAGTATTACATATATATATATAATGGGTTAAAAGAAATAGGATTCATATAACATATAAGATCCATTAACCCACTAACACAATGAATATAATACTAACACTCCCCCTTAAGTTGAAGCAAATATATTTAACATGCCTAGCATGTTATATAATCTATCAAAGACTTCAATACTAAGGCCTTTTGTGAAGGTCGAGTGTAAAAGAGTACGTGAAGGTCGAGTGTAAAAAAGTACTAATGTGACCAGATAACACCACATTTCTAATGTAATGACAATCCATCTTTATATATTTATTTCGCTCATGGAAGGTAGGATTGTTAACAATGAAGATTACTGCCTGGTTGTCACAACGCATTACCTTGAGAAGAACAACATGAACACCAAGCTCTGTCAGTAGGGAGTTGACGTTACATCATCTCGCAACCCGTCTGAGTCATAGCTCTGTATTCTACTTCTGCACTGGATGGTGAAACGACATTCTTCTTCTTACTTCTCCAAGTGACAAATTTACCATCTACATAGGTACAATAACCTAATGTAGATTTCCTGTCTCCTCGATCAACTGTATAGTCAGAATATGAATAGGCTTCAATTTGTAAGTGTCCATGTTTCCTATAAATTAAGTCCTTCCCAGGTGTGCTCTTAATGTAAGCAAGTACACGTAGAATTCCTTACCAATACACTTGTCTGGGTTTATGCATAAACTAACTGAAAAGTCCTACTACAGATGAGATATAAGGTCGAGTGACAGTCAAATAGATCAACTTACCTATCAAGGGTCTGTACCTGTCATGTAGGAGCAGGGTTCCAAGTCTATGATCGAATCACTATCTCAGGAAGCAAGTAAAGTATGTGTACTTGAAGTAGAGACAATCACAGTGGACTTAATGGCTTGTAGCTAAAGAAACTGATCATACTCGGTCTCGGAAATGGTCACAGTCTGATAAGAGAATCTCGATGATGGAAAATCGAAGGGAAGTGACTCAGATGATGCAAGATATGTTAAAGGAGGCCGTCCAAACTTGCTCCAGCATCTGTCAGATGTGTAGTTGCTATGACCACAATGGTTACACTTGCGACTGTCATGATCACGTTCATGTCCACGAGTACCTTGGGTGTCGCATCCTCTAGTACATGTCAGTATCACTGTCTAATCACCAATAGCAGAGGATGTCAGAGAACCAATAGAAACAAGTAAAACTCGTGAGAAGGTTGATTGGAGAGTGAACAAAGTTGACACAAAGAATGTGTCCTCTAATCTAACTGGTAAGATCAAGCTGTAGGCCAACTAGGAAGATCGTCACTGCTAACTCCTTTTTGTACTCCGTCATCTTGGAATGATCCAAGCGACTGATACATCTCCAACTCATCTAATAGAGATTTCAAAGTACTATAAAAATTCTGTACGGAGTGGTCTCTTACTTGTGTGTGAATAATTGCTTATAGATTTTATAAACTTTGGTAATATTCTTTTCATTCCTGTATGTACTATGAAGAGTATTCTAAATCTTCTTTACAGACTTTAACATCATGACAGAACGAGTAACACCTTCATCCATACTATTCATCATCCAGGAAATAACTACGCAGTCATCCACAAATCAATCTTCATAAGCTACATCCTTAACATCAGGTGGAAGATATGTAATGTGTCATATTTTCTGATGACTACTAAGGAATGTCTTAAAAGCTTGAAACCATAACAGATGATTCTGTCTTGTCAACTTGATTGATGTTGCAACAAGCCCTTTAAGCAATGAATCATGAAAAGATGCCATAGAAAACAATCTGGACTGGTCTGATTTGTCTAAAAAAAAATTGATTTGTGGGGTAAAAAAAGGCCGATATAGACTAGAAAAGGCATAAAAAATCATTGAAATTTAGAGCATATACTTGTTACCCTAGAGAGGATAAGTATTGCACACTTATTAGCAGCAACATGGACTTAGACAATCGATGGTAACTGCAAAAACTATTGGATGTCTAAAACTTCACCGGAACCATCGGATCAGGTCATCTGACAATGAAGGAAGGATCGCTAAGGCCAGAAGTAGCCCATGGAGTGTTAGACAGCGATTAAAGGTCTGCTAGACGGCGAGAGAGGCATGATCAAGGGCTGCCATCAACTATTGGGGTAGAAGACGGCAGTGGCTTGATCGGAATCCAACTGACAGTGACCCCGCAACATCGGAGGTGGTGGCTGGTGAGTTCCTGTGTTGGCTAGGATTTTTAACCATGTTGTGTTGAAAGAGAGATTATTTCATTAGAGAAGAGTATTACATATATATATGGTGGGTTAAAAGAAATTGGATCCATATAACATACAAGATCCATTAACCCACTAACATACTAAATATAATACTAACAATATTCATGACATGTTTAACATCCTAATGTAGGGGACAAAGAGAGGTGTAGGGAATTAAGATGACAAAATTGATGGGTGTATTATTTAATTGCCTTACTATATTATACAATGTACATCAACGGGAAGCAAATAAAGAAAATAGTGACATGAAAATCAAGAATTGGAATAATAACCTGGGAAATCAGGTTACAAAGAGAGGTATTCTATAGCTTGGTGGCTGGTGTTAGTTTGCATTGTTTCCATTTTTATGCTAAATGAAACATGCACCAAGAAGTCTTTGCTTCAAGGATATATTTTTTGTTTCATAAGGATATAAATTTTTATTTGCATTATTGATATTGTTATTCTCTGAGTCAATTCTCAAATTGTCAACCTCGAGAATTTGCTTTTACTACTTTGTATATTTATTTGAAAACCTGAAAATTATAAATTGGTTTAATCACAGTATTTTGATGAAGCCAAAGTTCAAAGGTTCCTTCTCCAATTTTACTGTCATGTCAATCTGCCAAGTGAAGCAAGGCACATCCCTAGCCCTTTTTTAATGATTCAGTTTGAAAGTGTTGTATTTTTTGGGTGTAAAATGATTAGTATCTATAGTCCATAGGTGTCATGAGAATCTGTGAGCAACTTGAATACAACCTTTTCGGTCTTGAAGATGTCTGTGATGATTCTAAATTAGGTTATTATATTTTTATTTTACTTTTATTTTTTAAGTCAATACAGGTTATTGTGTCAATTCAAATCTTTAGATGGATAAGATTATAGACGTTTTCACCTCTTTATGTCTTGTGTAAGTAGGATTAGGATTAATTTGCTTACTTAAGGGCATGTTTTACCCTAGAATTATTTATTTGATTTGAATATTAATTTTAAATTTTAGATGTGTTCTTCCTTCTCTTCTTCTACAAGTGTTCTACTAGTTGTGGCTGGAAATTTTTCATGATCCTATTGATGTCTAGCATCTATAAACATTTTATAAGATTATCGAATAACCAAAAGAAGCCTTTTCATTTAGTAATTAATGACTGCAAATGAGCATAATGTTCCAGTTAGAAGCATAATATATATAATTTTTTAATATCTATTTTCGGTCTTCACTATATATTAAGAGTGCAATCAAGAATTGGCTTGTTTTAGCAGTTTTTTATTTGATTTTATATGATCTTGATTGATTCAATCCGATGATTTAATAGCCTTGGTCTATTTTCTTCAGTTTCATGATTGAAGAAATCTCTTCTAATAGATGCCTCTAACATGTAGTGAATTCCACTTTTGCTGTAATATAACTGTATATTTTATGCTGATAGCCATAATCAAGCGGTCCACTATTCCAGTCTTTAAGTCTCATGGAATGGCCCAAGCCAAAATATCTGACTGCGCAACTGAAACATTCTCTGCCATTCGCACTGTAAGTCTGTGTACAACTCATTCTATTTCCATTAATGGTATGTTACTGTCTTCTACTAGCAGTTGTATAAACAAGGCCTTTGATAACGCTTATTCAAAAAACTTTAATAAGATAGCAGATTTAATAACATTTTTCATCAATTTCCTTTCAGGTCAGATCCTTTGCTGGTGAAAAACATCAAATGTCAATGTTTGGTAATTTGGTAAGTTGGCTTATATGTCAAGGAAAAGGGAAGCAGGGGGGAGTTGTCGTTCATGCTAGCATGGAGAAATAAAATATGGGTGGACATTAGCAATTGGATATATTTTTGATAAATTTACAGACAAGATGTGAAACTGTTTCCTTTTGGTTCAATTTATCATACTGATGAAAGAATTTGTAACAATACTTGGATTTCTTTGCAATTTTACGATACTGCTAAATAACTAGTGCTAGATATTTAAGTATCATCCAAATTTTAATTTCATCTAGTTTAATAATCATTTGAATGTTTAAGATCCTTATGTTGCTCTTATATAATAGTCTTTTCTTTCGACTTCTTCTCCTCTTGTTTTGCGCTCTCCAACAAAAACTATTTTACTTCTATTTGCTATAAAATAATCATTTGAGGCTTGCTTCTATACAAACTTGTGTAAGAATGTAATTGAATCCTTTCCTTTTTACTGAAATTAGAAATCGACTGAAAGAGGGGTCTAAATACTAAGACAATACTCTGGCACTTTCTTATTGACCAATTGACCTCTTATTATTCATTCCTTTGTCGCAATATGATTCAAGTAGCTAGAAGCAGGATTTCTGTATCTCACAAGTGGCATCTTTCATTCATCACACTAAAATGAGGTATTTGCAGCTTATATGTAGTTTTCATCAATTCCTTCTGATTCCTGCAGGTCCTTGCTTTTCGGAAAAGTGGTATCAGACTTGGAATCTTGAAGTCTGCCAATGAATCCTTAACTAGAGTCGTGGTCTATATTTCTTTAATGGCACTATATTTTCTTGGTGGCAATAGAGTGAAAGCGGTAAAGGCTTAGGCATCCCTGAAAATGTTCCATTCCCCCCCAAAAAAACAAAAAAAATTCCTTCTGTAATGGACTTTCTCTAACCTTTTCCATAATTGGAAACAATTTTGTAAAATTTGAACATCATTTTATGCTTGCAGGGTGAGCTATCTGTTGGAACCATGGCTTCTTTTATTGGTTATACATTCACATTAACATTTGCTGTGAGTTTTTCTATACCATTATTTTGACAATAACACCTTGATATTTCTCT
Source organism: Posidonia australis (assembly GCA_024699735.1). NCBI lineage: Eukaryota > Viridiplantae > Streptophyta > Magnoliopsida > Alismatales > Posidoniaceae > Posidonia > Posidonia australis. The sequence goes on from JAMKQA010022719.1 coordinate 20,219, forward strand.
TATAATTCTTACTAACAAGCAAATTAGGTTCAAGGGGGTGTCAACACACTTGGTGATCTTCGTGGAGCTTTCGCTGCTGTCGAACGAATAAACTCCATTCTATTGACCACAGAGATCGATGATTCACTTGGTCGTGGTTTGAAATTCTCAAAAGGGGTGACTGATGACAACCTCCGTGAACTATATGAGGACAATTCTTCTCAGGAACATCAAGCTCCCAGTATGCCTTACATGTCTGTGTTGAAATCCAGGAAGGATTGGTGCAGCTTAGCTTGGTCTGGTGGTATCTGCCTTGAAGGTATCATTAATATTATTTTTATTCAAGAGAAAAATCATTAGCTGATATTAATCTTTAATCTTACGAGGGGAAGGGCCCTTTTAATTGACAATGTACTTCGGAAAATAATCTTGGCCTCCCATTTGGAAAAGCCATCATATAATGGCTCAGGGATGTGGGAAATTAGAAACAATTTAACATAAAATTTCATAATTAAATATATGTGATTTTCATTTAGTAAAATTTACTTCTTTTTTCTAGTGCAAGTTTCTTCTAATCTGTTTGTTTTCCTTGTCACTGTCAAGCTATGATTTTACTATTCTCCTATAAGCATTATTTTTTCTTATGCTTAAAATTCGTTGTGATCATTTGGATGCTGAATTTTATTGAGTAATCACTATTTTTACAGTTGTGCTCTGGAAGTACTATATTCCCACCCAATAAGGTTCACTGGTTTCTCATTGACAGATGTGTCTTTCTCTTATCCGTTGAGGACTGACGTGGAAGTCTTGAATGGTTTGAACCTGACACTGAAATGTGGAGAAGTAACTGCATTGGTTGGCCCAAGTGGTGCTGGAAAAAGCACTATCGTTCAACTCTTGGCACGTTTTTATGAGGTTTAACTTTTATTTCTTTTGAAAATTTTGCATTTCATTGGTTCAACAAGTTACAAGATTCAGATTTCCTGCATTTTCACTTTTCAGCCAACTAAAGGACGGATAACAGTAGCAGGGGAAGATGTTAGAGCTTTTGATAAGAGAGAGTGGGCTCATGTTGTGGCTTTGGTGAATCAGGTGCTTCTCATTGATGTGTCCTTCACTGTTTGACAAAAATATTTTTTGTGACAATGGCCTCCTTCTGTTTTAGTTGTATTCCAGAGAACTTGAATTTTGCAAAATATACTGTTCCTGGGAAATTTCAGATTATTTTCTGCCCTTAATTTCTCAAAACACAGGAGCCTGTTCTTTTTTCGGTGTCTGTTGGAGAAAACATAGCTTATGGTCTTCCAGATGAGGACATCTCAAGAGAAGACGTGATAAAGGCAGCAAAAGCAGCCAATGCTCATGAATTCATTATTTCTCTACCTGAGGTATACTGCTATATTGTTATCCTTCCAAGTGGATCCTGTATACCATTAGCATCAATGTCTTGTAAATGGCTAATTTTTTTAATTTATCCAAGGGCTATGATACTGTAGTTGGTGAACGTGGAAGCCTATTGAGTGGCGGACAAAGACAGGTATGAAACGATAAATACAGCTAGACTTACATGATCATTATGATCAATAAATGAAAAATTAGTCATCAGCTTTTGTTATAACAGAGAATTGCTATTGCTCGTGCCCTTCTTAAGAATGCCCCTATTCTTATTCTTGATGAGGTAAGCCTTTCTAGCGTCATTCTTATACCAGAGAAACGCATGTTCACTGATCCGTTTTATTTTCCATTTAAACTTTTCTTCACGCTCTCTGGTTCAGGCAACTAGTGCTTTAGATGCTGTCAGTGAACGCCTGGTACAACAGGCTCTTGACCATCTGATGAAGTGGAGAACTACGTTGGTGATTGCTCATAGATTGAGCACGGTGCAGAATGCTCATCAAATTGCTGTTTGTTCGGATGGTAATATTACGGAGTTGGGTACCCATTCAGAGTTACTGGCTCGTAAGGGTCAATATGCTTCACTAGTTGGCACTCAGAGGCTGGCTTTTGAATGAAGGTACTCTTGATTAAAAGCTCAACTGCTTGGAATTTTGAGCATCATTCAAAGTGTAAAGTGTATTGGTATTGTCTTTTTTAGAAACGGGTACAATCATAAAGAGATTTTATCACTAAACCAAGTAATTACAGGCAATGTATTGGTAATGTCGTCGTTATATTACTGACGTTTGCCTTGGAAAATTTATATTTAATGAGAAGAAAAGATGAAGGGCAAAATGTTACATTTTAAAATTAATTAATGGTGTTATTGTGAAAATCAATCAAAGTTTATGATATTAATCTGTAATGTACCCTATTTAAGAGTACAACAACAATAGGCAACAGCGAAGATGTTGCTGAAGAGAAGGGACCACTACGCCAATTAGCAAGTATTGGCAGCACAGGAAGTGAAGCACATTAAGATTAACATGGATTCATTCATAAGACCATTTAGGATATCATGTATATATTTGGAATCAAATTGTTCAAAAATGGATTAGTTCGGTTTGATTTTCGATTTTTAATATAAAAATTATTCAATAAATATTCATTAACGTTGGAAGTCTGAATTTTCATGTCATTTAATGATATCTTCTAAACTTTTTGAAATAATTAACTAATATTAGTAAATATCTACAATAATTAACTCTGATAAAAAAAATCATTATTTCAATGCATAGAAAACCTATTAACAATATGACACATATGAAAATGGACATTGAATATAAATGATAGTTGACAAATGGACATATAGCACTCATACACATGAAAATTAAAAAACTACTACATACATAAATAATTAAATATCAACTGATTGAAAATATTTTTATATTGTTTTCAACAAAAATGATAATAAAGATTTAAACTTATTTCATCTAATGGTAGATGAATGATGTAAAATACTTGTATATATATATATATATATATCGATTTTTGATTCGATTTGGTTAACCACACTCAAAATCAAGAACTAAACTACTAAGAGCAGTTTCAAAATTTTAGATCTGAACTAAACCATTCAATACATTTAAACCAAACTGAACCATTAAAAATGATTTGATTCGATTTGGTTAATCGATTCTGATTGAATCGTGTGCACCTTTAGTTCAAATCTGCTTACAAATGCATTTGGAAATGTAGTTTTTCCTAAAAAGGAACATTTTTTAAAAGCAGTTTCAATTTTTGTGTGATTTTGAATTAAAAAAGTTACTAAAAGAAAATTTATAATATATAACTTTTGATTAAAAAAACTAACTCTTGATTATAAGTTATAGTTCTAAATGGAGCCTCAATCTAACCTAAGAGTGATTATTTTTTGTGATTTGAATTCATCATTGTCACGCCACAACGGAGTTACCTTTCCATATCATCAAAAATACATTTTTTATAAATAAAAGGAAAAATTGTGATTTTATCACTTTGTTTGTATGTGGCCCATTTTTGTATATTTTCTTAAATCAAAATACTATACTTTCTAAATAACTTCAACGTCTACAGCACAAGTTTCACATTTTTTTAGAGTTTATTTCATCATTGCTTTAAAAGCTAACTTTAATTGTTGATAATTCATGACTATAAATGAAATAAGTGATGATAATCAAATTGATAATTCGTGCCACTTGTTGCGTAGTTGGTACACCTACAAATTCCTACTACCTAGTCTAAAAATGTCATATATAGGATTTTTTCTGCTCGAACAGACATCTAGGGAATACACGAATGATATGTTGAGTCCCCAACTTGAATCATGTCTCTGGTCCTTAAATCCATTTAATCTAATGTTCTCACATAACCTACATTAAATTAAATCCAACTCTTAAGCAGATCATTGAGAAAGTGCCCAGGCAAAGAAGGGAAAAAATGTTTATTCCTTTTAATTTTTCAATAAGTAACTTGGAATTAAAAAGACGAAGAATCAAAGAATCAACAATTTATGTAACATAGACTGCTCGATGAGCAACGACAACTAGAATGTACCAGAATTAAATCTATGAACTTGAACTCTGTGAGCGCCTTTGGAAAAGCCCTAATGGGTCGTCGCCGTGGAGGCTTTGCTCGCTCTGCTCGTCGCCTTCTTCATAGAGCCACCAGTTTTGATTGGCTAGTCTTTAAGGATCGGCTTTTGGAGGAAGAGGACAAGGGTCCCTTGACCTCGGAGACCCCATCTTCTTCAAGATCGACTCCTTGCCGACCGAGATCGACTCTTTGCCGACGCCGTTTTCCCATGGGGGAGAAGGACCTTCAGGTACGCACCCTTGTTATACCTTCGCCGCCCCCCTTCACTCTTTTCTTGACCGGCACCCTGGCCAATCGTCGAATAATCTCGCTCTCAGGGGGCGATTCCTCTCTTCCTGGTTACTCTTTGGAAAGTTATGTCTCTCCTAGCGATCAGAGGAGGCAGTTGACTCTAATTTTTGGTTGGTATTACATATTATTCTTGAAGTTGGACCGAATGATTTGTTTCCTTTTTAAGTTTAGCAATCTATCGCGATGTATCTTGAGTCTTGATGCTTTTAATGTCATTTGCGTGGATACTTTTAAGTTTTCTGTTTGGACTTACTCAGATTTTTGTGTTTCTACGTCCGGGAATAGTTTTCTGTCCTCTCCCTACAGCGGAATTGGCTATTTACTTGGCAGAAATTCTATCCTTGGGGTTGACAGCACCTGTGGTTTAATGGACTGGGTTTTTTCTCCGTTAAATACAGTTTTTTGCCCTACTTCTCTTCCTAGGGTTCGTCCTTCGCCGATCGGACCCCACCGGCCCGCCGGAGAAGACGCACTCAATGGCCTTGAGTGGCTCTCCAACCGAGGCAATAAATTTTTGACGGCGTTGTTGACTGACGTCTTGGGTTCGGTGTGGAACTTTTCCAGCTTCTCCCCTCCTAATCTTTCTTTAATTAACTCTCTTAATAACTCTGTGTGAAATTTAGAGGATAATGGGAATTACTGCGGGGCTAATGAGATTATTAGCTGTCGTTCAAATAACCTTGTTGAGTTGGCACCCAATTTGAATCGAGCGATTCTGCCTCCAATTCGCTCAGACGCAATTACTCAGGATACGACTTTTGTTAGTAACCCTCTGCCTTCTTTCTTGGGCTCTGCCCGGGACTCTGACTCCGAGATTTCTCCTGCAAAAGAGATACGTTCTTTGACGAATAGGTCTACTAGAACACGCAACTTACTCTGCATTTCTTCTTCCTCCTGCCTCAGTGGCTCTCGTTTTGCTCCACTCGCCTCTACTCTTAGAACTCCTTCGGAGTATACGCATGCTCAAGTCTCTAGGAGCTCGGAGCAGTCTTCGGTCCTCTCGGTAGAGGGGTCTTTCACTTCTCTTGAAAACCCTTTGGTTCGTTGGACCGTGGTGACCCGAAGGAAGACTACCTCGCCTTTGATAAGTTTTTGTTACAAGCACAAGAGATGCTTCTCCTGTGGTCTTCGGGGGCATACCAAGAAGTTTTGTAGGTATTCTGGTTCTTATTTCAAGTGTGCATCACCATCTCATTCGGTAGCCATTTGTCAATTTTGTCAGGTTCCTCATCCTACTACTGCCTCTTTTTCGATGGTTGATCTTAACCCCCATACCCCGAAGGTCCTCCCTCCCTCTAAGGCCGTGTATGACCAGCTACAACTTCTATCTTACTGTGCGATTATCACTGCACACTCACCACACCTAACTAAACTTAGCCTGGAAGAACATCTACGCACTAACTGGCCCCCTTGTCTCTGTGGACGTCTTAGATTTTTCACCTGGTAAATTCCTTCTTAAATTCCCCTCCATCTCTACTCAGAACGAGGCCTTAAATCTATATGGCGCTACTCTTCATGCGCTTCTTGCCTCGTATGTCCCTTGGTCAGTCAATTCTAATGCTGTCTTTACCCTGAAAGATGAAGGAATGTGGATTAGACTAGAGGATATACCCCACCACCTTTGGAATATAGACTTGTTCTCTCACATGATCTCTGAGTTTGCAGATGTCTTGGAGGTGGATACCTCTTTAGGTAGGCTTAAATTCCTAGGCTTTGCTAAGGTGAAAATCAGACTTCACCCTGGCAAAAGAATCCCGGATACTAGGTTTTTTGCTTTTGGAAGGATAGTCTATCCTATTTGTAACCATGCCCGATCCGGAGGGAGGGGAAGGAGATCACAGCCATGTCAAGATGGCGAAGGTGTAAGGATAGGATAAAAGAAAAGGGAGTCGCCACCTAGTCTTTTAAGGGAAAGACGAGGAAAACCACAAAAGGATGAATGCATGGGATGCAGATGGGAAGGCTGGATGTCTGCTAACCAGAGGATGGGTAAGGATTCCTATTACGCACGAGGAAGGT
>JAMKQA010022720.1:0-14552 GCA_024699735.1 Posidonia australis
GCATACCTTTTGACATATCTTAGGCCATGCATCATTCCCATGCAAGCACTTGTCATCTCTGGCCAGTGAAAATGACCAAATTGCCCCTATGCCAATTCTTGAGCATGCATCTCGATCTTTGCATTTAATCTTGCCATGGCATTCATATTAGCACGATTAAAGCATAATCCAGGTTTAACAAACATTCATCAAACCTTTAGCAAGCATTTGGACTAGAAAGATCGAGTTTCTCGGATGTACGAGGGTGCCTAATACCTTCCTCGTGCGTAATAGGAATCCTTATCCATCCTCTGGTTAGCAGACATCCAGCCTTCCCATCTGCATCCCATGCATTCATCCTTTGTGGTTTTCCTCGTCTTTCCTTTAAAAGACTAGGTGGCGACTCATTTCCTTTTCTTTTTCTTCTATCCTATCCTTGCGCCTTCGCCATCTTGGTATGACTGTGGTCTCCTCCTCCCCCCTCCTCTGGGTCGGGGTTGGGCATGGTCACACCAACCTATAGGGTGACTGCCATGTGTGATGGTTGGACAAGTACTACAAGAAAACAGATCATCAACTTCATGGTTTATTGTGATGGTCATATAATTTTCTTGAAGTCCATTGATGCTTCTGATGTTATCTAAGATTACAAGTACATATATAAACAAATGGATGAAATCATTAAATAAGTGGGAGTAGCAAACGTGGTGTAGATTGACTGATAATGGAAGTAACTTTAAAAATGCTGACTCCAAGATTATGAGAAAGTATGACATATATTGGACACCATGTGTAGCTCATTGTATTGATCTAATACTTAAGGACTTCGGGAAGATGAAGTTGGTGGAGAAAACAGTAAGAGATGCAAACGTTGTAATAAATTTCATTTACAACTACTCATTTTAACTAGCTTTAATGAGATCACCTAAGTGTTGCGGTAGTAGTTTGATTTGTCTACCAGATTTGCAACAAAATATACTGCTCTCTAAAGCATGATTAATCAAAGAAATGGACTGAAGTATATGTTTAATTAGCTACAATGGTACAAATATTGCGAAAGTAAAAGTCCAATTGATAAGAGAATAAATTTAATTATAAATAATGTATATTTTGGGAGGATTGTCGAAAAGTTGTAAATATTTTGAAATTAGTTTTAGAGGTTCTTCGATTGGTGAATGATAATAAGAAGCCTACCAACGATTTCTTATATGAGGCTATAAGATTGATAAAAGATGCTGTGGCTGATGCAGCATATAGATCATTTAAAACATATATTAAAATTATAGATGACAGATGGTCTAACATACTTTTTTATCCTTTACATGAAGCTGATAAGTATTTTAACATGTACATTCATGTTTTTCATCATTATGTTTCATTTGTTACACAATTGTTTGTTAAATGAGTTTTTTTTTGTCAATGTAGCATATTATTTGAATCCACAGTTTCAGTACAGTCATCAACTTGGAAGCCATACTAATTTATTAGCATATGTTAAAGCTGTGATTAAAAAATTAAAGCTTAATGTTAATATCCAAGTACAAGCTCTTAGACCTGTCAAATGGATCGTGTCGTGTATAAACGTGTATACTATACATATATGTTAAATCCAAACACGACCCATTTAATTATCGTGTACCTAATACTAAAACCAAACACGAATTATTTGTTAGCGTGTATACACGACATGACCCGTTAAGTACACGTTTAAGTGAATCATGCATGTCGTTTTGACACGATAACGATCCGATTGACACGAGTACACGTTTATTACGCGGTTACACGTTTAATATAAGATTACATGTTTAGTATACGTTTAACATTTACATGTTTTGTACACGTAGAAAAATCAAAGACAAATCAATAAATCATGAAACCAATCATTCAATAATATTTCACAAGTTCCAGTGTTCCATATGTTAATATCATAAGTCTACAACATATCATAAACATCCACTATTCAAAATGAAAGTTATGATCTATATACATGATTAGGTAACGTGTACTTATCGTGTACTTATCAGGTTTTTTACCTCAGACATGAAAACGACCCGTTTAATAATCGTGTCTATCGGATAAACACGATAAGTACACGAGACTTGATAAGGGTAAACCCAAATACGATTATATCGTATCATGTTTGTGTTGTGTTATCGTGTCGTGTCAGAAATTGACAGGTCTACAAGCTCTCGATGAAATAATGTACTTTTGAGATGAACTTATGTCATTTGGAGAGCCTCATATTATACGTTCACATGACACAATGACTCCAAGTATTGTTTTTAATATCATTTTTTTATTTTATAATATTACTCCATAATATAGCTAATAACTATATATCATATTTCAGATAAATGGTAGATGTTAAATGAAACAGATGCTCCAAATCTAAGGAATATTGTTGTAAAGGTTTTATCTCAAACAGTAATAGCATATGGTTGTGAACGAAATTGGAGCACATTCAACTTTATTCATACAAAGGGAAGAAACAGATTGGGCACTGTAGGGTTGAATGACTTACTATTTGTGTACTATAACATGCAACTAAGAATAAAACATATTAGAGAGGGAGAAGAAAAAGACTATATGGATCTAATAGATCTTGCATATTTTTATAACAAAGACGAAGAAGATGATCCCATATTTCAGTGGTTGCATGAAAATAGAGAACCAATTTTAGATGAAGAACAAAGTAGACCATGTTCTAGAATTACTAGTGAAATGAACATTGATATAGAGGAATATATGAGCTCATCAAGACGCTCTCGTGGACATACTCCAGGCTTAGGGGATGATGATGGCACACAACCACCAGACGACAATGATGGTGGCATTAGAGATGTAGCCTTACTTGCAACTAAAGAGTTACAAGGACAAAGAAAGACATAGAGGTCATTTAGTCCATTTACAGGGGAGGATGCCTTCACATATGCTACACAAAACGAGGATCATGGAGTTTGACCAGAAATTCATTATCGACGAAGGAATCGTCGTGATCAACAACTAGATGAAGACTCTTAGAACAGTTATACAAGAGAATCTCTATTAGACTCACTTGACACTTTGAGTATTCATATTCCTAGAGATCCTTATGATTATAGTTCTTATGGAGATGACTCTGTTGGACAAATAGAATATAACACTGAAAGCAATTGGACAAGAACTACATCTTCTTATGCTCCAAGCAAACAAATTGGATGGGATATGTGCCCATTCTTTCATTATCCACTTCTTCCAACACAATACAAAGAGCAATTACTTGAACGTCCTCTAAGTCATTCTTATATCCCTCGACAGCCTCAAGAAATTCTTTAGCAAGTATATATAATTCTACAATATCCACTAATGGAATTCCTAATACAATTATCAATGTCACAATACCACTACATCAATGAATACCAAACATATTATAGTTATATATCTTAGAACAACTACGTTTTGTGGAGAGAGTCCTAAGTTCAACGATAAATTCATCAAGAATACAACATGACTGATGTACAAGAAGAATATTTTGATCAATTAAGACATTCTTCATGGTATTAAGCATATATAAGGTAACTTTTCTGAGTACTTTTATTTTTAAACATTTATTAAGTATTTTTATGTATTATTTATATTTCAAGATATTTCTATTAAGTCTATTTATTGTATTTTAATGTGAAAGATATTGAGAAAGTGATCTAAGTAGTCTAAGATGTAGATTATTACTTACTTTATCTTATTTTAGAGTTTCAAATCAAAATTCAAAGTTTTTTAACTATTTTCATGGACTTTCGTAAATTTACCGTGTTTCCTCCAATGTCCAAATTGTTTCCTATTTTTGTCAGACTGAAGTCCAATACGAAATCGATGTTCAATTCTATAGGGAAAACAAATTAATATTAGGAGATTAGTTGCCAATAGATGTTTAGACATCTTAGAATTAATATATACAGATATTTGTGGAATATTCTCTATGGCATCTTAGAATAGTCAACAATATTTTATTACGTTTATAGACGACTATTCATGTTATGGCTACCTATATCTTATTCATTAAAAATCACAGGCATTGAATGTGTTTAAACAATTTAAGGTTGAAGTTGGAAACCAACTCAACAAAAAAATTAAAACTGTTAGATGTCGGGTATTGAGAGAATGAGAGTAGGGTTTTGATAGTAGACGAAATATAAATATATAATAGAAATATTATACATTAGTCTTTATATTTTTAACTTATAATATATTATATATATACCGAGTCCATGGGTTTGGATATTTTTAGACCTAAACCCTACTTGATAAATTCGCGGGTCTAGCGGGTCCAGGTCCATAGATCTCATTTTTCAGGACTCAGACCCATACTTTACGGGTCAAGACCTAACCCATTGTTAGCATTACTGGAAAGATACAAGACTCGTCTTGTCGCTAAGAGATTTACTCAAAGGGAAGACATTGACCATAAAAAGACTTTTTCTTTGGTTTTATCAAAAGACTCTTTTCGGATTATTATGGTATTAGTTGCACATTTTGACCTTGAACTACACCAAATGGATATAAGAACAATGTTTCTTAATGGTGACATTGATAAGACGATCTGTATGGTGCAACTAGAACACTTTGCATTAGATGATGCAAAGAAAATGGTTTGTAAACTTAAGAAGTCCATTTATGATTGAAAGTAAGCATCTCGTCAATAGTATCACAAATTCATCAAGTTGTTATCTCATTTGATTTTAAGATAAATATGGTAGATGATTATGTATACCATAAGTTTAGTGGGAGTAAATATATTTTCCTGGTCTTGTATGTTGATGACTTATTTCTTGCCACTAATGATATAAACTTACTTAAAGGAACTAAGAAATTTCTCTCAAACAAATTTAAGAAGGAAAATCTTAAAGAAGCTTCTTTTGTATTAGGAATTTAAATACTTTAGGATTGTTCTCAAAGTATACTTGGATTATCACTAAGGAACTATATAGAAAAAGTCCTTAAATGGTATAGTATAAGTGAATGCAAATTAGGAATACCTCAGTGGCTAAGGGAGATAAATTTAGTTTCAAATAGTACCCTAAGAATGATTTTAAACATAAGGAAATAGATAAGATTTCATATGCTTCGACAGTTGAGAGTTTAATGTATGTTCAAGTTTGTACATGTTTGAATCTCGCATACATTATTAGCATGTTAGGCAGACACTTAAACAATCTAAGTATAGATCATTGGAAAGTTATTAAGCAGGTCATGTAGTATTTGCACAGAATCAAAAATTCCGCACTTGTGTATAGGAAATCAAATCAATTAGAGATTATTGGATATTTTGACTATGATTTTGTCAAATGCCAAAATAATTGTAGATTCACTTTAGGCTATGTATACTTACTATTAGGTGAAGCTATATCATGGAAAAGTATCAAGCAGATGCTTATAACTCCTTCTACTATGGCAGTTGAGTATATAGCATGTTATAAGGCATTCAATTAGGAAATATGATTAAGGAATTTTGTTATGACTCTACAGATTATAGACGGAATTAAAAAACTACTCAAATAATGTTGTGATAATAAATTTGCGGTGTTCTATTTCAATAACAATAGGAGCTCATCAAAGTCTAAGCATATAGACAGTAAGTTCCTAATTGTGAAAAAAAGAATCCAAAGTGGCTAATTATTTATAGAGCATATTGGAACAAATTCTATGATTGCAAATCCAAATACTAAGAAAGTACCACCCAAGGTTTTTTATAAGCATGTCGCTCATATGGGTATTATACTAGTTGATGATGTATCAGTTTAGTGGAAGTTTATATTTGGTTGCTCTATTGCAATAGACATTATTTTTTACAAAAATAAAGTTTTTAATTATTTACATTTTATATGTTTATGTTGATCTCACTAAAAGTTGGACCAGTTGGATATAGACGTGTTTAGATTACTTCGCCTAAATTCTATGTTATACATCCACACTTGATTTATATTATTGGCTGTATTAATATTAGTGGCCATTGTGGGTTGAATTACGCTTAAAGTAATGAAAACGTTTTTGATCTTATGTTGGTACAATTGATCGATCGAGTTGTAAAATGTCTTTGTTTAAATAGCCATTTTGAGCTCATAAGGTTTTAATGCTTTAATTATTAATTATATATGTAATTCAAGTGGGAGATTGTTGGGTTAAAATCTAATAAAATATGAGCTAATATAAAATCAATTAAAGTATTATAGGCTATTTTATGATTAGATTCATTGAAAGTGATCTATTTGGTTTTAGGTTAAGTCTATTGGCATCTTAAATAGTGTGGGTTATTGTGTAAAGATCATTTGAACATATTTCTATTTGTTGATGAGCTGAATTAGAAATATGTATAATTATAGAGTTATATAAATAAGAGGTCATGGTTTCCAAACCCTAGTTTTTTGCATCCCTTCTCTTTCGCCTCATATTGAGAAAGAGCAAGATAAAAGGAAACTATTGGTTTGGAAGACATGATTCCATACACAAGATTTAGAGTATTTCTCTGATTTTTCATCATAGATTTAGGTACGCTTCAGATTTTGATTAATCCTTGTTGTTTTATCTTGATTAGATCCTATGTAGGAAGAATAATATATTTATCCTCTTTGTATTCTTCCTCAATCTAGATTTTAATATGTTAATCCTAATTATATGATGTATCAAAATCAAATGATAGGTGACCTGTCTTGGAGAAGGAGCGACGATGTTGGAAGAGAGGAGAGGAGAGAGTAGGGAGAGAGAAGAGATTGGAAACTATAGCATGTTGGCGGGGAGATGTGATGCTTTAAGGTTTAGAGTGAAGGTAATGGGTGTCAGATCAGTCTTTTTGCACACTTAAGGTTTGTTTGGTAAAGCTTCAGCTTCTAGATTCAATTGTAGAAGCAGTTATACTCCTAAAAATATAAAAGAAACACTATTCCAAAAGCTACATACATGCTTCTAAGAAACTGGTAGTAGTATTTGGTAGATTTGTCAAATCGTTGTAGTTTTTGGAAAAAAGCTATATGCTCAAACACTATCCAAAAGTTTTTCCAAATGGATGATTTAGTTTACATTTTAACCTATTAGATGATGATAATGGCATATGTATGCAACAAAAGAGGATTCAATGGTATACTTGAACTTTCAAAATTTGCATTGGTTGATTCCTAATTCTAATCTTTTTAGATGATATACTTATAAGTCCCTCTAACCCAAACACAACCTTGAAGAATGATCTTCAAATACTATAATAGTGACGATACGATTAGATGATACAATATGAAATCGAACATACCAAACAACAAGCCAAAACCCAAACCAAAAGTACGCAGGTGACATAGTGTGGCTTAAATCCTAAAGAGACTGATGTAGTGTTTGGTTACTATGACCATGTCGGAGGAGGGGAACACGCTCCCCACGCGATTGGGACCGCATGGGAGTGGGTAGGGCCACGGCGAATCCGACGAATTTCGAGGACGGGAAAACGACTCGAAGACACCGGAAAGTGATATGAAAGTAAAATGTGGAGTCGCCACCTAATCTATTTAAAACGGAAAGACGAGGAAAACCGTATTGGGAAAAAAAACAAAACTCGCAATCGAATGCAAAATAAGATGACTCATGCCAAAAGGATTTGACACACGGATCATTGCGAACTGGAGAAAGGGTAAGGACTCCTATTACGTGCGAGGAAAGTGTTAGGCACCCCCACACGCTCGACGAATCAGTCTTTCTCGAAATCTTGCTGCGTGCATGGAAACGTAGGCACTTAGATGCCGGTTAATGGGGTTATATGGATGATGCAAGAGAAATAAATCATACGATTAAGGAAACAAACCAAGTTAAAAGAAAAGCACAATCGAAACGGGAAATACAAGCAAAACATAATGTGGAAACAAGGTGGGGCCCATGGCTAGGTTGGGCCAGATTCTATCCCTGGATGACCCGCGCAAGTCATTCACGTAGCCAAGATGCGCATCCCCAGAGATGCCATGGCCATTTGCTATCATTGCTACATCCACAACACACAGGTATTACTATGAAGGGCTAACAAGATGCAAGCAAAATAAAAACATGTTGAGGTTCATATATGAGCTAAAAATCGAGAAACCATTATATGCGGAATACTTAAACAAAAGAAAACGAGAGATTCAAATAAATCAGAGAGTAAGACAACACTGGATGAAACACTTATGCAGATGCGGCCTAAGTAGGGAAGATGAGGCCTTGGCTTGGTCGGATCTGACCCTGTCCAAGCCCTGACCAATCCGCCCATGTGGGGCGCACTGGTGAAACAGGGGCCAAACCTTTCTCCTTCATCGCCTCTTCCTCGGGTGGTGGAGCATTGTCGGACGACAAGGATCGCCTAGGAGCTCGGGTATACTATCAGGATGAGATGCACATGCATGGGGAACATCAAAAAGAAATGGGTCCTTCCCCCTGTCCCCGTCGCCGGCGTCAGTGTTAATTCACCTCTAACGAGCCTCCACGGGAGTTTTCTGGCCGAGGGGATTAGCTCGACCACTCCGAGGGGTGAAGGGGAGGAAGAGGGGTGCTGCTGGATGTCCAAACCAGGCGCTCAAGGGCCGAGACGGCCTCACGCCGCTGATCACCGTCTGTCGGTGGGGAGGATGACGAGATGCACAAAACAATGGAAAAAACCACGAGGAAATGACGTAGGAAAATAAAATTTACACCCCTAAGTTATCCACTAGTGTGTCTGGGCGAAGATGTTACCTGTTGGTGGCCGGTGGAGCGTTGTCGGCGTCGACAGACAGAGAACTCCGACGAGGGGCTGGACGGCTGCCACGAGGCTGGGGTTGCTCAGGGATGGCTCAGGACAGCCCAGAGATGGTCGGAGGCACTTAAGGGTACTTTAGGAGGAGCTCGGGATGCTCGTCGCAGGTGGTGGAGGAAGGCTACTGGAGGCTCAGGCGTTGGGTTCAGGCTCTCCGATGAAGCTCTCTTTGGATTCCTTGGGCTCTCTCTCTCTCAAAATGCTCCCGTCTCTAGCTGAAGGGTTAGAGTCGATTTTGTTCGTCGCTCTTGCCGCGATAGGTGGTGGATGGCAGGGCGTGGCTCAGGGATGTCAGACATGGTAGGGGAAGGCTCGCCGACACCGCTGCAGGCCTTGCGTGACAGCGGAAGCGGCACAGGGCGTGGGAGACCGGTGATAGGGCATGGGAAAGCTACAGGATGTTAGGCACACCGGGGGACAAGTCGACATTTCGTGCACAGCATCGCTCGTACGATGTACGAGGTCGTACATCGAAAGCGACCAATCAAGCAGCGCCTGTCGTGCTGCCCTGGCCCTGACGGGTGCTTAGGCCTTGCATGTCATTGGGTAAAAGCACACAGGCTGGGTTTTAGGTGCTGGGCTTGGTTGGATGAATGGAGTTAAGGGTAATTAGGGGTTTTCTGGGTTGGTCTAGGTTCATAGGCTTGGTTGGGGAATTGGGGGAAAATCTGGGTCAGCCGTCCAGTTACGCTCTCTGCCGGATCCGCCTGCCAACATTGGTTAGAAACCGGGGTGTCTACAGTTACTTTGGTACGTTGGAATAGAAGATGGAATGAATTAGAATAAAATCAAATTATAAAGATGTAATAGTATTTTAATCCCCAAGAAAGAAGGTGCCCAACGCATTCAGGATTTTAGCCTCATTAGCTTGGTCAATAGTAGTTACAAAAAACTATCTAAATGTCTTGCCAACAGATTTAGTCCGATAATTAATAATATGTTGGATGGAAATCAGTCTACCTTTTTGCCTAGTAGTAGCATTAGCGATTGTTTTTTAGTTGCTCAAGAAACAACAACTAAAAAACAATCCATTATATGCACCAATCTAATACCCTTGGATTTGTTTTGAAATTTGATTTTGAAAAAGCCTTTGACGACGTTAATTGGGATTTTCTACTAAATTCTGTTAAAGCTATGGGCTATGGGGATAAGTGGATTTCTTGGATTCGTATGTGTAATTATTCAGTTAGATTTTCTATGTTAGTTAATGGGTCTCCTAAAGGATACTTTGGGGCCAGCAATGGATTAAGACAAGGAGATCCCATTTCCCCACTGTTATTCATTATGGCCACCAATGTTCTTAACAGGATGCTCTCCTTAGGAGTTCAAAACGACGTTATCTCTGATTTTCAATTCCCCTATAATGGACCCAACATTTTAAATGTGTAATAAGCAGACGATACCATTTTGTTCCTTTCACCTTCACTAGAATAATTGATTAACGTTAAAAAAATTTTGTGCTACTTTGAAACTTGTGCTAGGTTAAAAATTAACTTCAATAAATCTTCTCTTATCGGTATTAGAGTAAGTAATGATATTATTAAGAGACGTTGTAACATTATGAGATGTCCATCGGAGTCCTTGACCTTCAAGTACCTTGGTCTACCTCTTCACTTCAAGAAAGTATCATATACGGATTGAGCACCCATCAATGATAAAATTTCAACTAAATTATCCTCTTGGAAAGCCTACTATTTATCCTTGGGTGGTAGATTGACTTTAGTAAACTCAATTTTATTTGCCATCCAAACTTATTATTTGTCAGTTTTGTATTTACCCTTTAAGGTAGAAAATGAAATTGATAGACTTAGGAGGAGATTTCTATGGCAGGCCTCTCCTAGAAAAACTCATGGTTATCATTTAGTAAGATGGGAAAATATTTGTAAAAGCAAATCTCAAAATGGCTCGGGCATAATTAACATTAAAATTTTCAATTTAGCTCTAAAATGTAAGTTTTTATGGCAACTGCTAGATGAGTCTCTTTATATTAAGTGGCCTAAATTTATTATTGTCAGATATTTTAATAAATTTAGACAGGAAGCTTTACTTAATACCTCATCTAGTGGTTACTCTCCCCTTTGGTAGGAGCTGAAGACTTGTTTTTCAGTCTTCAATGTATTTGTAAGATTTTCTATTAAGAATGGCGAAAAAACCATATTTTGGGAAAATAATTGGTGCAAGGACTCAACTTTAAAATATTCATTTCCTAACCTACATGTTGTATCTAAGCATAGGAAAATATCGATCAAGAAAATGTTCTCGATTTATTCTTCAGATTATTCAAAATTATTTGGCTATGAATCGGCTCTTGGGTTGAATTCTGACATCCTTCAAAAACAGTTGGAATACTTCAAGGATATCTTGGGCAACCTTACTTTTGAACAAGGTTTTGATTCAATTACTTGGGAACCATCTGGAAACAATATTTTCTTTGTTAAATCCTGCTATGTACTATTGAATGATGGAGGTATCCGATCTCCATTAATTTGTTGCCTTTGGAAGAGTAAAGTTCCGTTAAAAATCAAATTCTTTGTATGGTTGGTTTTCAATGATAAAATTCTTACTTGAGTTAATCTTTCTAAAAGGAGTTGACCAGGTCAATCCTGCTGCACTTTATGTGGATTGCATCCAGAAAACTCTAAACATTTATTCTTAAATTGCTCTTATGCTTCTAAAATTAGGAGTTTCTTTCTTAATTACTCTGTTTGTACATCTAATTTGGAAATTATAGGTTTATTTCAATTGTCGTACATACTATTCATAATATTATTGGACTAACTACATCTTGGTTAGAAAATGTTAGCCTAGTTCAGGGTGGTGAGGATTTTACTCAAGGAATTACTACTATGCAGCAAGACTAGGAGAGGATTAAGACTGATTTGACAACTCATATCATTGTGTTTTCCATTGGCATTGCTCCTATCAGTGCTCCTTTGCATCCTCTATCTCTGTCCCTTGCTGCAGCTGATCCTTTGACCTTAAGAATGATTCAGCTGTTGGTTGAATCATTTTTGAATTTCTGTGAATTTTTTTTATTTTAGACAATTGTTTAATCGGACTTGGTTCTATGACGTTAGCACTTTGCCAATTTTGTTTCCATGGTTTGTAACTTATTTTGATTCTACTCTAAACTTGTTTTTCTTTGTGACACTTGGTGATGATGTCATAGTTAAGTATTTTTAATATATAATATATTATCGTTTGCAAGAAAGATGTAATAGTATTTTTATTTTTGATATAAAGATGTAATAGTATTTTTATATTAGATATGAAAATATGATCAGAAAAATCATTAGGCACGAAATGGTAAGAAATTTGATTTCTTGAGTAATATTACAGGAATTTGATTCATTCCATTGGAGATCGACAAAAGGAAAAACCCGACGCCCTTCAGCCCGTCATTCCTCCTCACACGTGGTTTCAAACAGCGATCCGTCCCCTTCCTGCGATCCTCCTCCGGCCCCCGTCTTCCTCCGCAGTCCGCAACCTTCCTCCTCCGGCGCCCTCCTCCACCTGCCCCCGTCTTCCTCCGGCCCCTTCCTCCTCCGGCGCAGCAACTCCTCCCCAACCAGTCCCCTCTCTCCTCCACCCATTCCTTCTCCTCCTCCTCCTCCTCCACCATGGCGACGCTGAAGGAGATCCTCGCCCGGAAGCCCGTGGCGGCGACGATCCGCCTCACCGTCCCGGCCGGCGGTGCTCGTCCTGCGCCTCCCGTGGGGCCCGCCCTAGGTCAGTACCGGCTGAACCTGATGGCCTTCTGCAAGGATTTCAACGCCCGCACCCAGAAGTACAAGTCCGACACCCCCATGGCCGTCACCATAACGGCCTACAAGGACAGCACCTTCGAATTCACCGTCAAGTCCCCCTCCGTCACCTGGTACCTCAAGAAGGCGGCCGGGATCGAGTCCGGGAGCAGCCGGCCCGGGCACGTGTCAGCGTCCACGGTCACGCTCCAGCACGTGTACGAGATCGCCAAGGTGAAGCAGTCCGATCCGTACTGCCAGTACATGCCGCTTGAGTCGATTTGTAAGTCCATCATTGGGACCGCCAACTCCATGGGCATCAAGGTCGTCAAGGAGCTGTGATTCATATACCCAAGGTATCTCTCTCTTTTTTATTTCTTTCTGTTCCTTGTTATGTGTGGAGTATGTTTCTCTAATTTCTGTTTTTCTTTTCATCATTATAATTAGATGCATTGGTATGGGTGGCATTGGTTATTTGTAAACTTTCGGAACTTGCCGCAAACGTATCATGGTACCATTGCCCTGTTTGTGCTATAACTCCATTATTATAAATATTTGTTATATAGGTTGATATAGATGTGTAGGAAATTAACGAGAGAAGAAAGTTCTCAGACTCTCTCTTGTTAAAATTGCTTTACATTCAAAATTTTACATTTCAAGACGTGCAAACATGAAGCTTCTCTTTCATAAAGAACACAAACACATGAGGTTTTCCAGTAAAAATAAATGTATGTATTCCCTACCAGCTAAGCTTGAATGTGATTGAGGAGGAGGATAGGGTTGTAAGTGGGTCGAGTATCACCTGTTAACCCGACCCATTAGGAACAGGTTCGGGTTGAGATTTTGTATACTCGTTAATTTGTCACTAGTTAATCCATCAATTTAATGAGTCAAGGTTCGGATAGCATGCTATGGGTAACTTGTTAACCTCGGGTAACTTAGTAAATGTACATAAACCCTACCTCCTTAATATAAATATATAATAACAATATAAGTATATAACATCCTAATGACCTAATTCCCTAAACTGCACCCTCATTCCTTCAATCCTCCTCAATCAAACAACGTTAAATCCCATGGTGAGTTGCGACACCTAGATGCAGTCATTCCTTCGGCTCTCCACCCCTTCGCCCCTCTGCCCCCTCGACCTCTCCTTCGATTGACTTTCAACCCCTCCACCTCTCTGCCTCTATGTTCTTCTCTATTGTTTTTTTCCTATTTTGACTTTTGCCTTTTTCTTTTGGTTGCTAGCTTTTGCTTGTTTTGTTGAGGTGAAGAAGAAGAGATTTTGTTTGTGTTGGATCAAAACACAACATCTTTGTGAATATTATTATTGGGTTTCATCTAATGTTGTAATTAACGGTGTGGAATTTTTTTTTTCCATTGATAAGAAGGGCTTTGGCTATTGGTAATGGTGTGGGATTGTGATGTTGAAGTAAGGAGGAGAAATGGTTCTCATGGATGTATGAAGAAATCATCGTTATGGTTTTTGAGGACCGTACAAAGTGCAAATTATTGTTCAACAAAGAAATAGTTGAGATCAAGTACTCAAGGTTACCAACCACTTCTAATATAAACATTGTGAATATTGACAGCAAAAGTCTATGAATTGATATAAGTTTAGATTTAACAATAAAAAAAACTTACCCATTTCATCCGTCAATCGTGCTTGTCACCGATTATCTTAATGGGTAAGGTAGTGGCCAAAAATTTTTAAAATGGGTATTCAACTGATTTGTTATTTATTAAGAAAAGACAGGTTAGGGTAAATCCTAAATCCGATCCGTTTACACCGCTAGAAACGGGTGGAGTTCGCGGTTTGCTAAACAGAATGCCTACCAATGAGCTATCTGGCAATGCCATTTCACTGGGAAAAATGAGAAGAAAGACGGGAACCTTGTGGTGGAAAGGATTGAAAAGAGGTCAGTAGACTGAAAAGGGAAAATTTTGAGTTGGGATGGCAGAATTATTGTTGAATGAAAGGATAGGATGAGTTGGGTTGGAAGAATTACATTACCGAAAAAATGAATAAGGCTTTGATGGGAAAATGGGTT
>JAMKQA010022721.1:0-17834 GCA_024699735.1 Posidonia australis
TTCTAATTCTTTGTCTTTCAATTGAACTTCATATGAAGTAAGGTTTCCTATAAGATCTTCAAGGGAATATGAGGATAAGTCCTTAGCTTCTTCGATGGTTATGGTTTTCTTTTCCCAATCTAAAGTTAGAGATCTTAAAATTTTTCTAACTAATTCACTTTGAGAATAACATTTTCCACAGGATTGTAAATTATTCGTTATCTCACTAAACCTAGTAAACATATCACTAATAGATTCATTTGATTGCATTTTAAACATTTCATATTTATGTACAAGCATATTTATTTTTGTTCCTTTTAATATATTTGTTCTTTCATGAGTAACTTCTAAAACATGCCAAACTTCATGAGAAGTGCTATAATTAGAAATGAGATTGAATTGATCTTGACTAATGGCAGAAAATAATGTGTTTAACCCCTTAGCATCCAATGTGGCTAGATTCTTCTCTTTTTCATTCCATTCCTTATAGTTCTTTTTACTAGGTGTATATCCATTTATGACAATGTCCCATAAATCAAGATTTATAGATTTTAAGTAAATGTTCATCCTACATTTCCAATAATTATAATTATTTCCACCAAAAAATGGTGGCCTACTAATACTTTGACCCTCTACAATATTTTTGTTAAATGAACTAACAAGGCTTTGATACCAATTGTAAGGATCTTTAGGCTTCACTAGAGGGGGGTGAATAGTGATTTAATGAATAATCAAAAAAATTTAGAGTTTGTTTATCAATTTACAATATTTCAAGTAATTTAAACATAACTAGGAAATTGATATTATGTTAAAGCATAAAAAGAAAGGGGATGAGAGACAATGAATATACGCAAGTAGATTTATAGTGGCTCAGCCTCCCTGGCTTAGTCCACTCCTCGAGAACCCCTCGAGAATTCTACTAACCTGATCTTGTTACGGGCCAAGATCGTGCCGTACACTCTTGACAAATCCTCGCCAAGCTCCGCAAAAACCGCAGCTTCCTTCTCTCAATCTGGACAAGAACCTTTACACTTGGATTTTACTACTCTTTTTCAACAATCTCCCAACCTCAATTTGCCTAATTGGATGGATGAAATTTGAGCACTCTTGCCTTGGAGTTTTTCTAATAGAGTAGGAGTGAATGCTTGGAAATAGTGAGTAGCTTGAAGCTCTATATGAGTAGAAAGTATTAGTGCTCTCATAGGTGAAGAATGGGGGCCTATTTATAAGAAAACATGTGTATAAGAATGTGTCTAACGTCTCTCGAACGTTCAACAACGACTACTGATTCGGTATGCCGAAAACAAAATGGTCGACCAAAATGTGCAACGGTCGAGCATTTCGGTATACCGAAAATTATTCGGTATGCCGAAAACCTCTGATTTGGTATGCCGATGAATTTCGGTATGCCGTTCTGGGTTTCTTTTCTGATTTTTCTAATCTCCATATATTTCGGTATACCGAGGAAATTCGGTATGCCGAAAATGCCCTTAATCCTATAATGAATGTTTTTCAATGAATGGTTGATTTTGGGGCTAATGCAATTTTCCTATGGCTCTATGTGGATATTTAGGAGATTAATACAAGTTCCTAGGTACTCGCATAAATAGAAAATTACATCAAAATAATTACAATTATTATTTAATTTTTCTTCTCCTTTTCCTTTATCTTGAATTCTTCTCGATAGCACATGGATTTTTTTTCTTCTTCAAATATCGTCCCTTTTATGCTTGAATCTTCTAAGTCTTTCAATGATCTTCCTTGCAAATATGAACTATGAAATATTCTCATAAAGCACTTTAATCTTTTGTTATCATCAAAATCAAGATAAGGCTAATAAAGCCAACACCTTGAGCCTCCTGTAGAAGATCGCTGGAATTGCGATATCTCGTTGTTGCCAGGGAAGACAATGAATAGTGTTTCGCGACTGCCAAATACATTCCACGACGTGTCCCCAGCTATCCAAAGCCATCAAAGCCAAGCCTCGTGCACTGGATCACCTCCACAGTCATGCTCGCCGGAATTGGATCACGTTGACGACAGGTTGAACCAGAGGATGAGAGGAGTGACCCATTCTTGCGGTTGGATGAGAGGAAGTCATCCTTTCAGCGTCCTCGAGCTTCCAGGACCCTTGAGCGCCACGTCGTAGCCCTCTAGAACCTCTTTCTTCTCCGACGCCATCACCAGAGCAACCCCGACGACGAGGGGGGTGGAGAGCCCATTCCAGCCGTCATCACCTAGATCCAGACCATTGGATCTTTCCCTTTCCTCCTCTTTTTGCTCCTCGTGAAGTCTGATCTTCAATCAAGCTTTGGGATACTTCGGAAGAGCATCCCCGACAGTCGTCGACGATGGAGTTCCGTTGCCGGCGGCCATCATGTTTAAAAAAAAAAAAAAAAGTAAAAAATAAGTTTTTCTTTTAAATAACTTCTGATACTTTTGTTTTCTTGTAGTTAGTCCTTATTTTCTTACAAATAGGTCATTTTTCTTACTTTTAGGTCCCTGCATATATTTTTAAATCATTTGAATAAGATCTGTCTTGAAATATTGCAGAGGAACTCTTGTAAATTCTTAAAAATGTTTTCTAGGATTAAAAGTTAGACAAAAACCCCCTGATTCTTGCATTTAAATCCAGCATTTTTGCATAAAAAACCCTGAGCTTTGTTGAAATAGTTCTGAATGCATATTTCTTTGTCAAAATTGCAAATTAAACGTTGAGAATTCAAATATTTGCTCCAATATGACCTAGCATTTTAGCCCCTGAATTTTACAAATTTCTCACTGAATGCCTGTTTTCTAGGGTAAATTTGCATGTTAGTCCCTGGAAATTTCTGTTTTCAAACATGGACTCTTTTTCTTGCATATTGTGTCCTGAATTTTTTCAGAATTCCATTAAATACATGTTTTAATGGTAGAATTGCACTTTGAACCCTAGGAATCTCTAATTTAACCAAGAATGCACAGTTTTGCACATTTGACCCCAGATTTCTTCAAAATTACATGAAATGTGTTTTTCTATTTATTTTTGATGATTTAGCTTTAGAATTCTAATTTTCACTCAGAGTTTGTTAATTTTGCACATAATCTCCTGAAATTTACATTTTTACAATCATAGTTGCATTTTGTTGCTATTTTTCATGCATCTTTTCCCATGCCTTCTTCCCTAAATTGTGCATGCATTTCCAACTTGTTTTTCTCATTGTTTCCTAGATTTCTTCTGACTCTCACGATTTTGATTTCATTTGATTTGGCTTTCCATCGCCTGAGGGCGTACATTAACAAGCTTAAAAATGCCAACATTGTCCCGAATGAGGATTATTTTCCCTAATTTGATTTTCTCGGATTTCTTCGAGTTTCCATTGGTTTGCATGATGCTTTCCGAGAGTTTCTCGATTTCCGCTATTTTCCTAATCGCCCATGGGCGTACAGTAAAGGGGCATTCTCAAAGTCTACATTTGTCCATCGGATTATCTTTTTCCTTTTATTCATTTCATTTCCTTGATTTAGCATGTTTCTAGTAATCTTTAGCATTAGCATTCGGAATAGGCAAGCACACACCCAATAGACCATTTAGCAAGTAGGAAACCAAGAAATACTGTGTTTTTCGGGCGCTTGGGGGTGCCTAATCCCTTCCCCATGCATAGCAAGAATCCTTACCCTTTCTCTGGCCCGCATTGATTTGTGCACTACATCCACTCGGCACGGAGCATACATGTTTTCTTCATCTTGTTTTCTTCTTGGTTTTCTTTCATGTTTGGTTTTCCTCGTTTTTCCATTAAAATACTAGGTGGCGACATCTTTCCTTATCCTTTCTTATCTTTCCTTTGTGTTTCTAAGTCTAGTCTTCTTCTCCGGATTCACCATCTTCGTCGTGACCATATCAGGACTCCTCGTGTGCTTCCACACACAGTAATGAGAGCCGTGCAAGGTTCCACCGGCATGGTCACAGCTGGCATAGCAAAGGACAAGTGGCTATCACCAAGGTTATCGAAGTGAGTGGACACAACGACGATCTTCTACAACCACCTACAAAAATCCATCCACACTATCATTGCAGGACAAAGAAAGGATAAGAACTCCTATTACGCATGAAGAAGGTGTTAGGCACCCCCATATGCCTATCGAGTCCGTCTTTCGAAGCTTGATTCGCTCACATGTGTAGCTATGTTGGCAATCAAATGCCAAATGATGTATGCCCTTGGGCAACGATGCGATGCCTTGAAAATATGGATGCTCTTTAATTATGCCTAAATGTGTGGATGCTTGATGCCATGCTGCATATAGGTAAAACATGTAGGGATAGTATATCTAAGTGCGAGAGATCAAAATAGAGTGAAAAAACAATGCAAGTATGTGCTCTGCCTTGTCTAAACCAAGGGAAACACATTGGTCATCTATGCTAGGTATACATGTAAGGACTACATGGTGATGACATGCTCTCCAAGTTCTTTAGTTCATATAGCATGCATTTCATTACATGATGATGAATTGAAACGAAGAAAACACACAACTCAACATAGAGGAAGCGAGCATGAGGAACGCTAATCACTTTCAAAGATTAAACATAGATGTAGGATGCATGTGTGCTTCTCCTCACCTCCCTTGTTTGCCGTTGGGTCTCATCATCTCTAACAGCCATGGAGTCAGGTTGTGAGCTTCAGGAACCCATTTTGACATTGACAAGGAGTGGAGGAGGCAAGAATAGGAGAAAAGACATGATGAGGATGCAATGCGGATGAAAATCAAATGTTCCTCTTCCTCCCTCACCATGCTCACCGGTGTTGGCCTCATGCTCAACAACCATGGAAAAGGACCGTTAGCTACAGGCTCCATCTTCTCTAGAGCAACATGGAGAGGATAAGAGGAAGAGAAACACGTTCTTGGATACGACTCCATCGACACTCAAGGGCCATCAGCCTCATGTGAATAGTGAGCTTGTCATCGACAAATAGAGGATGCAAACACCAGAAAACTCAACAAAACACGGGACAAACAACACCAAGGATGCATCATGATACTAGTGGAAGGGAGAATTACACTTTGGGAAGGTGTGCTTACCTATGTAGTAGTTGGATGTTTCTCCTTTCATCAATGGTGCTCTTTAAGTTTGGCTACTCGGTCGACGATGATGGAGGCAATGTGGCTTGGTCAAGGATGCTATGCGGTGTAGTGTAGAGGTTGTTGGCACTCTCAGGTGGGTTGCAGCGAGGCAAAGGGCGAGAGGTGGCTTCTAATGGTCAAATAGGGGTGTTTGGGATGGCTTCCAATGGCCGGTGGTGCACTGTGCTTTAGGAGGAGGCAATGGTGTCGACCAGAGATGCTAGGAAGTGAGTAGTGGGCATCTAGCAATAAATGGTTGGCTTCTCTAGGCAACCTTGTCATGGAAGAGGTGAAGGGAGTTATATAAGGGGGCTTGGACACTTGTGGGATGTTGATGTATAATAAACTTTGAAATGGGTGGCTATGATTGAATGGCAAGGGATTAGATTGGGATTCAAATGTGGAACAGGGGTATGATGGTCCAAATGTCAAGGCACACGCTCAGACCCATGCAAGGCAATAGGAAGCAAGGAATCGATGGTCCAAATGTGAAAGGACCAATTGATCCTTTAGTTGCTGCTACTAACACAAGGTAGCCACGGTGGTGTAATGCACCGATTAGACATTCTACTAATCCATAGTAGTAAGCTGTGTAAGGGATATGCATTGGACATATTACTGGGCCTACTTCATGGATTTTGGGCCTACTTCATGGATTTTGGGCCTACTTCCTTGTTCACTTAAACTAACAAAGGGCTTGGGTGTCTAAGGCTAGTGGTTTTATATGGGCTTATGTAATAACTCTCAAGTCACTATCACTCATCCTAGCCACATTTTTCATTTTCCTTTTTATCATTTTTATTTCAATTACAATTACAATAATTCTGAAATTAAATCTAAGCATACACTACTAGGCATATTTAATCGAAAATAAAAAAAATAACTAAATGCTCACTAGAAACTTTGATGTGTGGCAATGTGATTCCTCCCATGGGCACTAGTAAGCTAGCTTCTAATCCTATACCTACGAAAACATAATAAAAATAAGCATATATGAGTGACCACTCAAAACAGTCACTCAGCACACACCCACCATAAATACACACAAGTCCACTTGGCAAACTACACCGAGGAGCCTAACGTAACCACACCGAAAGCAAACTCACATCAGCATCTCACCTAGATGCCACAACACCACAACAAGGCAACTTACTATTACGCAAAATCCTTTAAAACATGAATTAAAACTACTTATTTGTTTTCCTTTCAAAACCTATATGCATGCTCTTTTAAAAATCCTTTATGCATGCTTGAAATGGTTATTCTCGCTAGATCAAGCCCAAAACAACATCAAAAATACCAAAAGTCACACTTCTTGATCCCATGCACTCTTTGTACGCACTAGACAACCAACGACATTTGAATACCCTCTAAAGTATCTAGAACACCCACTACAGTAACCACAAAAGCCATAGAAAACAAGCATGGAGCCTCTACTCCATATCACATGGTCTTCTATTGACTAGAGCCTGATTCTCTGAACCAGGGCACGACAAAAGCCACTCTAGTGAAAATACCTCAACCACAAGTCAAACACAATGTGTTGTGTCGTCCAGCACTAAGCAACCGACATTAGCACAAGCAGTCCATCGAGGAGCTACCACAGTGCTTGCACTGCCACGAACAACCACTTTATGGAGGAGTCTACCCATCTCGGTGTCCCACTACCTGTAGGACACTAAAAAGACTAACTACATATGAGGAAAGCTTGCTCATCCTACACCTAGGTGAGTTATCTGTCTCTAAGGACAAACCACAGGGTATGCCCTCTCGACGTCCTAGCATGGTACTCGAACACCACACCTAGGCTCTATCAACACCCACGAATAATTTAGTACCCGTAACAACCAAGGTCTCGTGCCTAGCTACACAAGATCTCATATCTCTTGAGTCTGCTACCACGATACCCACAATTACAGATGGTACCTTGAGTAACAGTATCTGTAGTAACTAGGATATCTTGTTAGCTATGTAGAGGTCTCATACCCTCTAAGTCTACTGTCACGATACAACTTGGTACAGACGACATCTCAACCCTATGGGCCTCAACCTTAGCCTTGTGAACAATAATTAAGGATTATCATAACTCCAACATCTAACTAATACTTGCCTCAACCTCTTGGTCTCAAGACCTCAACCAAAGTGACGTGCTCGACCAACCAAGAATGTGGCCAACATCCCCTAGTCCTGCCAACATGACCCTTTACTTTCTTGGCCCACCACAAACAAAAAACCACAAAAAACTCTTTCCAAAACATTTGCAAAACTATGCAATTCTTTTTTTCAAAACTCATTTGGAAAACCATTTCAAAATCCTTTAAAATCACACATCAAAACACCATGAAAACACAACCTAGACAACTTCTCTGTCAAGCTCAAGAAACACATCTTGGGAGTGTCTGAGTTCTAGAGTGTCACACTCAACCCATGATGATAACCCATGAAAGACACTCAAAACTCACCAAACAAGGAAAACAAAGGCACCATCTAGGCATAAAGCTTACCCAAAAGAACCCACACAACGACCAAAGCAATGACCTTGAAGTCCTATTCAACTTACAAGACTAAACTCTAATGCAAACCACATACAAAACTCTAAGTTCTGGTACTAAGGGCTAATGCGTCTACTGTATTGTGTCTCACATGAGCCACAACCATCTCATTGCCAAACACCCAAATAATGCCACTAAATACCTAATTCAGTGTACCACACTAAAAACAACCCAACATCTAATCCTAGGGTAGACTGTAAGTCGTAATGTCCATTTAAACCATTTAATGGAAAGACTTATTATTTCTATCTCATATAGTATTTTACTCTAACTATAGCATAGCTCATTTGATACGTGATTATTACTCCAGTTAGAGGGTCATGGGTTCGAATCCCAATAGGTGTAGAACTTTATTGAAAAAAAAATCCAAATTATAGCCTAGTGGGATCTTGCTATTTTATTTTAAGCAATCCCTAAACCATCTCTTATGATTTTCCTAATTATTATTATGCCATAGCTTCCTACAAGGTTAATATGATCCTAAACATACTAGAAATCATCAAATGTATGTCCCTAAGGGCTCAAATGTAATTTATGCAAAACCTAAGAACTAAAAAGTAATTTACACAAAATTCAGGGCCTAAAAAGTAATTATGATAAAGCTTAATGAATAAAATAAAATTTTAAAAATAAACCTAGGGATGTAAAAGTAATTCATAGGGGTTAAAACTCAAAATGCGCAAAACACTATTCATTTTCTTCCTTAGACGATTCAAAATTCACCCAAACTAGGAATTGAACCATTCCCTGCATGGGTGACTAAATGTTGTAAATCATATATCAAAACGAAGATCTTGAGACGATCTGCGTTTTGAGACAAGTATCACAAAGATCTGTTGGGAAGATTGTAAGAAATCACAAGTCAAAGCTCACAAGTATTGTGTACAAGCATAGTAAAACCTACAACTTCCATAGTACAACAATTCCACCACACTTAACCAAAAATTAAAACTAATATACCAAAATGAAGTTCTCAATGAACTCTACAATTTAGTGCCAAAAACATAACGATCCAATAAGTGGATCACAAGAAATTACAAACCAAAGTCAATGGTCACTATTCACCACAATATGGCTGATGGCATCATTTAATGGCCAATAAATGCCAATAAACCCTCTAAAAATCACCAAGACATTCACACACCAAAATCATACTATCATGATCCCTATCATCAATTTAGAAATCAAAGGAGGAGTCTAAGAGGAGTGTGTATCTTGGTCGACGAAGAAATGACAGTGACAATGGCCTTTCCTCCTCTTCTTCCTCGGTCTAGATCTCCACTACTCCTCCTCTACAAAGTGACGGTAACGACATGCTCTTCTCTTTCTCCCTGACTATCTTCTCTCTCTCTCTCTCTCTCTCCCTCTCATCTATCTCTCCCGCTCTCTATCTCTCTCATTATATAAGGAGGATGAGAGAGAAGAGGAAAGAAGAAGAAGGAACGGGAAGAGAGAAAATGGAACGAAAGGAAGAAAAGGAAAAGGGGGCTCTCAAATCCTCCCCACACTCTTGCCTCCTCTTCATCGTTATCCTAAATAGATCTTGCAGATTCCTAGCCTCCAAGAACAGCCTTATGTCCATTCTCACGACTCCTTTAAGTCTGAAGGAGATCTGAGTCGTTGATTCTTGACCTCCAGGAATAGCCTTTGTCTTCTTCTCGTATCTCCTTTAAGTCTGGAGGTGATCTGAGTTGCTGATTCCTTGCTCCCAAGAACAACTCTTTATCCCTTTTCTTGTGTCTCCTTTTAGTCTGGAGGAGATTCGAGTTTTTTCACTTTCTCGCGACTCCTTCAAGTTCGAAGGAGTCCCGAGTCGCTGATTCCTAGCCTCTAGGAACAATCCTTATCCCTTTCCTCGTGTCTCCTTTAAGTCTAGAGGAGATTCGAGTCGTTGATTCCTAGCCTCCTAGAATAGCTCTTTATCCCTTTTCTCGTGTCTCCTTTAATTCCAGTGAGTCTCGGGTCGTTGATTCCTGGCCTCTAGGACAACTCTTTATCCCTTTTCAATTGTCTCCTTTAGGTCCAGAGGAGAATCGAGTCGCTGATTCTTGACCTCTAGGAACAACTCCTCTTCTTTTCTTGTGTCTCTTTTAAGTTGGGAGGAGATTTGAGTCGCTGGTTCCTGGCCGCTAGGGATAGCCCTTTGTACTTTTGCTCGCGATTCCTTTAAGTCCGGAGGAGATCAGAGTTTCTGATTCCTGGTCCTCTCAAGAACAACTTTTGTCCCTTTCTCAAAACTCCTTTAAGTCTGGAGGAGTCCCGAGTCACTGATTCCTGGCCTCCAAGAATGGTCCCTTGTCCCTTTCCTTGTGCCTCCTTTAAGTCCAGAGGAGATCTGAGTCGCTGATTTCTGGCCTCCAGGAACAACTCTTTATCCCTTTCCTCGTGTCTCCTTTAAGTCTGGAGGAGATACGAGTTGCTATTTTTCTTGTATTTGAGAACCAACCGCTTATCCTCGGGCTGATAACCCTAACTATCCACTGCTGAGTCTGTCAAATCATTATTGGGTTGATAACCCCAACTATCCGGCGATGAGCTGTCAACTCATCACAGGGCTGATAACCCTAACTATCTGGCGATGGGTTCGTCAACTCATCATAGGTAGATAACCTTGTGCGCTCAGGCAGTGAGCATGATAGCTTTATTTAGCAGTCTTAGTCTTGTTTGAATGATTGTGATTGGCAAGGAATTGCCACTGCTGTAACATGTTCCCAATTGTTTCAAGCTATTGCCCTCTTTGCCTGCCGACTTGGCGCTAGGGCCCAACTAGTTAATAGTTAGGGATACCGTTTTGTTGCCCTAACATGGACAAACAAAGCCATCATGGGTTTCAGTACCAGGTGAGGCAGAATCCTATTTGTCCTGCTAGGATCTGTTCAAAGCACACAAGTGTCATTTCTATCCTTTCCTAGACCAGCCGAGGTCTAGATGATCTTATCCTAGGTTCGCCCCAAATGGACGAATCTTAATTAAAAAACAAAAACCCTAATTTAAAAGCCTAAAAAGCAAAACCCTAAATCCATAAAAATTCCAAAACAAAAATAAAACAAAAAAACCAAAAATAATTAAAACCTAATTTAAAACCAATTAATTAAACCTTAATCATGAATTTAACATAAATAAAAGCCCAAAACTAAACCCAAAAAATCCAATTGAAAATCTAAAATTAAAATCCTAAAGATTCCTAAAAATCCCAAAATAAGAATCTAACGGAAAAAACCTAAAAAAAATCAAAACCATAAGCCCATTAAGCCCAACACTATTTCATTCAAAAATGTAATTCAAAACTGTAGAAAAAGTCAAAAATAATTTCGACGACCCTAATTTTCCGATGACAACTCCGACGAGCAATCCCAAGGAATCCGGAGTAGATCTCAGCCTCCGTGATCCTTGGCCAACTTCCACCGACCCACGTGCGTGTTCTCACGACGCCTAGTGGCTGAGGAGGAGGTTCGAGGGCTGTGGAAAGCCTCACCGGAGTATAAAGCTCACCTCACAGTCAAAGCTTCAAACCTTCAACAGGAGAGAGAGATTCACGAGCCTCCAACCTCTCCCCAACAATTCAAATTCCTCTCCTCCCTAGACTCAAACGAGAAGGACAACCAAGCCATCTTTTCCACACTATTCCACAGCCTAGAAGCTATCGCCGTCAACCACCAGAGCATTGCCGGAACGCCACCGCTGCCACTGAAGATCGCCAGAGAGGACATTTCACACACCAGGTACCCCTCTTCTTCCTCTGTTCATTTTTGAGCATGCCCCTTAGATACCTTTAGGCCTTTGGAACGCGCCACGGCGAAGCAACGCTCCTCGCGGGCCGTCATCTCCGCTTCCGGTGGTGGGTTCACCACCACTAGTGAAGTTCGGGGCCATAGGGTCTCAGGCGAGGCCCCTGTGGGCCTCACCTCTCGTCTCCTCTTCTCTCCTCCTCCTATGGTCTCCCTCCGCTCCAGAGAAGCCCCTCCGACGTCCACTGATCCACTACGCTGTCGCCGTCGTCGTAGTCTAGACGCTTCAGCCGTTCGCTGTTAATGGTGCAACCGAACGATCCAGACACTTTCGCTTCATGCCGTTGATCCAGAGACCTCTGTTGCACCACCACAAAGTCATCTGCGCCGCTCCTCCACTGCCTAGACCACCATAGCAAACCAACGACCCACCGTCGAGCCCGTCGCCGGAGTCGGAGGTGAGAGGAACACTCCGGGCCTCCCTTGACCTCGCTGCTGCCTCCCAAAGTCCCGCTGTGCACAGCCAGAGCTTCATCGACCTCCGTCCCATCAAACCATAGCATCCGGACGCGCCTTCGTGGGAATCACCATTGCTGGAGAAGACACCAGCAAGGAGCGGTCGACAGGACGCTACGACCGTTGGAAGCTCGATTGCCACTGTTGGATCCTCCCCACATCTCCTTCTCATGCTTTCCCCCACCTCTGATCTCCGATCAGACGTCCGGAGAGGCTCAGATGACTCTCCCTGGTTGTTGCCTTCGGCGATCTTCGAATCGTCGGTGGTGACAGTTAAATCTTTTTTTAATTTTCATTTTAAAATCCTTTAACTTATTTAATTGTTACATTTCAGTCCCTTTTTATTACATATGGGTCTAAACATTTGCATTTAGCCCCTAGAACTTTAAAAATGAGTTTTCTTTGTGCATTTTACATTTTGGACCTCAGGAAACATCATAATTGCACTGAATAATATAAAAGCCCAATTTTTATAACAATCAGACCTTGAAATTTTGCATTAAAGTCCCTGGATTCACATTAAACCATAATTGAGCACATATAACTTGCATATAGGCCCTTAGATTATTTCTAAATCCATTATTTAGGGTTTTAAATGTTTTCTTACATGCTTTGGGGCATTTTTCACTCATTGCATTTCATGTTTTTGCATTTAATCATTGATTCCATTTAAAAATCATGTTTTCACTGAGATTTGATGTTTAGCCTTACATTTTGGTCACATTTGCACTTATGTGTGAATTTTGCACTTTAGACCCTGATCTTTCACGAAATTATTCAAGTGCAACTTTTACATTCCTGTGCCACGTTGACATTGGACCCATCTTTTGCTTGATAGAATAGGGGTCATGAACATGTTTTTCATCCAGTTTCTCATTCCATTCTGTGAATTTTGCATTTTGGTCCCTATGTTTGTCATTTATTGTGTTTATATCATTTTGTTGATTTTCTCCTCCATGTTTCTTGCAAATAACATCTTCTAGACATTTGGCACACATTTTAGGCCATGCATCACTCCCATGCTAGCATTTATCATATATGGCTAGAGAAATTACCAAATTGCCCCTGTGCCTCTAATTCATGAGTATGCATCTCAATCTTTGCACTCAATCTGGCATAGTCCATGTCTAAGTTATTCTTTAGAGTTTTTGCATATTTAGGCACTTATCCATGCATTTCATATCCTTCCTCCTCACATTTGTATCCCTATTTAGCGAGCCGGCATCTCATGCCTTTCCTTCGTGGGTTCTTTCTTCACTTTGTCTTCAGAATTTCTTATCCAAAATCGGATTTGACTTGTTTTAATCCTACATTACAGATTTTTGATTTGATTTTGATTTCATCGCCCAAGGGCATACATTAACAGGCCTGAGGGCCAACATTGTCCCCACTACGGATTATTTTCCCCTTTTCGATTTTCATGACATTCTCCATGATTCTGATTCACTTTGTCTTCAGACTTTCTTATCCGATATCTGATTTGATTGACTTTAATCCTACATTTCAGTTTTTTGAATTGATTTGGGTTTCGTCGCCTAAGGGCGTACAATAGTAGGCCTAAAGGCTAACATTTGTCCCTACCACGGATTATTTTTCCCTTTTTTGATTTTCACGACTTTTTCATGATTCTGAGGACTCGGGTTGACTTGGCTTGTCATCTTTTTGATATCATTATGTTTTTCAGAAGCGTTCTGTAACAAAACGTCGTCATTTCATGTGATTTTTTGCAATTTTGTCAATTCATTTGGATTTCTTCGTAGTTTTCTCACACTGTCTTGCACATCCATCTAGTCTTGTCATGGCATACATATTAGCATGATTAGAGCATGATCCATGTTTAGAAAACATTCATCTAGCCTTTAACAAGCAATTAGACTAGAAAGACCGAGTTTCTCGGGTGTATGAGGGTGCCTAACACCTTCCTCGTGCGTAATAGGAATCCTTACCCATTCTCTAGTTGGCAGACATCCAGCCTTCACATTTTCACCTTAGGCATTCATCTTTTTTGTGGTTTTCCTCGTCTTTCCCTCAAAAGACTAGGTGGCGACTCCTTTTCTTTTTCTTTTATCTTTCCTTGCGCCTTCGCCATCTTGTCGTGGCTGTGATCTCCTTCCCTCTAGCGCGGCTCCGTGCTGGGACCTCCTCGGGTCGACATGGTCACAGTTTTATTACAGTTAAGTCCCTGAAATCATGTTTCTTCTATAATTAAGTCCTGGAATTTTGCACTTTGCCCCTAGTGTTCTTTGAAAAGAATTTTCTTTGTACAATTTTTCATTCTTAACCATAAAGTCATCCATAATTACACTGATCATGTAAAAAACTTGATTTTTATCACATTTTGGTCCTGAAATCTTGCATGTTAGCCCCTGAACTCAATTCATAATGTTTTTTGGAGAGGAACATTTATATCTAGGCCCTTGAATCTTTTCTTAAATCATTAATCGTGGTTTTAATTGTATTCCAAATCACATTTCTGTATGTTTCACATTTATTGATCACATGTGCTTGTAAATCACCACCTGAATAGAGTTTTCATCAAAAAACTATGTTTACAATATAAATGAATTTCTAATTTCACATTTTAGTCAGATTTGCACTTTATGTCTGAATTCTGCACAGTAGACCCTGAATTTTCAAGAAATTACCAAAAGTGCAATTTTTACAAACGTCACACCACAGAGCCATATTTTCTTTAAATCCTACATCCTAGCATTAAGATAAGACTTTTTGTGCACATTTTAATCATGATCTTTCCTTTTTTGTGAATTTTGCATATTAGACCTTGTGTTTTCAGGAAATTATCCAGGTGCAATTCTCATACATCTTAGTGTCATATTTTCCTTTGATCCTTCATCTACACACTAGGATAGAAGTCTCTTAATATATTTTAACCCAGGTTTTTACCCTTTTTTGTGAATTTTGTGTTTTGGTCCTAATACTTATCCCTTATTGTGTTTACATCATTTTATTGTTTTTATGGCCTTGTCCTCTACATGTATTCCTGAAAACAACATTTTCCTAACATCTTGCATACGTTTTGGCATATCTTAGACCATGCATCATTCACATGTACACATTTATCACATCTGGCCATGAAAATGACCAAAGTGCCCCTAGGCCATCAATTCATGCACATGCATGTTCGTTTTTGCACTTAGTCATGCATAATCTTTGTCTAGGTCATTCTTCAACACCATTTACACATTTAGGTGCATATTCATGCATTTTGCATAGTTTTTATTACACTTGCGTATCAGTCCATCCTTTTTAAAGTACGCATGCATCTCATGTGTTTCTTTCGTGGATTTTTCTTCATTTTGTTTTTGGAGTCCCTCACCCAACATTTGATTTGATTTCCTTTGCTCCTACATTTTGGACTTTTTCCGATTTGATTTGGATTTCATCGCCCGAGGGCTTGCAATAATTGACCGAAAGGCCCACATTGGCCCCATTATGGATTTTGTTTTTTGATTTTCACGACCTTTTCAATGATTTCAATGATTTGGGTCGAACCCATTTTTGACCTTTTAGTATTAATATGGTTTTTCTACGCATTCTTTTCAAAAACTCTGTCATTTTATATGATTTCCTTCACATGTCGTTGTTTGCCTATTTTATGTGAACTTCTTGGCAATTTTTCCATCTTGTTTTCCGTGATGTTTGCTATGATTCTAATGATTTGGGTCCATCGCATTTTTGATGTCAGTGTAGTTTTCCAGAACATTCTTTCAAAAAACACTATCATTTTATGTGAATCTCTTTACATGTCACAATTACCTATTTTGCGTGGACTTTTTTGCAGTTTTTTCGTGTTGATTTCCATGATGTTTTTTGTGATTCTGACGATTGAGTTAATTGTAATTTTGATTCTCTTGAGGTCTGTATAATTTCTCGAGCATTTCTCGCCAGAAAACTTGTCATTTCATGTGATTTTCTTTGTTGTGTCATACTTTGTGATTTTATCATTTCATGTGGATTTCTTCGCCGTTTTCGCATACCATCTCACATATCCATCTAGTCTTGTCTTGGCATCATTTATATTAGCATGATTAGAGCACAATCTAGGCATAGCAAAGGTTCATTCAGTCCCTAGCAATTGAATTAGACTAGAAAGACAAAGTTTCTCAGGCATACGGGTGTGCCTAACACCTTCCCCATGCGTAATAGGATTCCTTACCCTTCCTCTGGTTAGTAGACATTTGGCCTTCACATTTGCATCCCATGTATTCACTTTTTGTGGTTTGTTTGTGGTTTTCCACGTCTTTCCCTTAAAAGACTAAGTGGTGATTCCTTTTCTTTTCGTTTTTATCATAAGTTGTGCCTTCGCCATCCTAGCATGGCTATGGCCTCCTCCCCATGGAGTGACTCCATGCCGGATCCCCGGGCTGGGCTTGGTTACAGAAACTGGCGACTCCGCTGGGAAAACCAAATTTCGGCTTTCAAATTAGTCTTTTCGCTTACTTCTTGGGCCTTTGGCTTCACATACTTGTTTTTTTGCCTTGCTTGTGATTGTTTGCTTACTTAGTGTACCTTTCACACCTTTTTTTTTACACATTTGCTCTGTCATTGCACTTGCATGCCACATGCTTTGCCTTTTGATGTGATGGATGTTTCTTTTTCACAATCATGATACCACGACACTTGCACATGCCATGATCATTCCTTTTGCTTGTTGTTTGCTTGCTTGTTTGCCTTACTTGTGTGTTTTCTTCCATTTTTGCACTTGACATGCCTAGGGGAGTAGAGACATGTTTGTTTCTCCTTTCTTGTTTAAAATATAACACACAAACTCATGGAAACAATTAATAAGGCAAAACTAGAGACCAATTCATACTCTTACCCCTCTGGTTAATAAAATGCAAGTAAAAGACACAAGAGCATACATGCATGACTCATTCATATAGGTGCATGCATTTATCTCCCCTGAGTCCACCAACAGTTTGCGAAGGACAATTCTGGTAACCCGTTCTATGGCTTTGGCGTAGGACGTGTTAATAGTTGGTCCCCCTTGTTTGAGGCCGTGTTGGTGCTAGTAGAGGGTACAACTCCATACTACTGCAGGAGATGAGGCCACCAACGCACCACTCGTTCACTGCCTCCTTTTCTTTCTGTTTTTATCATATCTTGCGCCTTCGCTATCCTAGCATGGCTGTGACCTCCTCCCCCTAGCACGACTCCGTGTCGGATCCCTGAGCCAGGTATGGTCACAATTTGTTCATACCTTCGAAGTATCTTTCAAATGCATTTGGTATGACATGAAAGAGGGTCGTGGTGTGCAAATTGATGAATATAAACTCATATTTGTGAATGTGACAAGAACAAGGTTTGATGATGAGCCTTTTATTTTTCCAACACATGCACAACAAGTCTACTACTGTAAGAGTCCTATAAAGAAAGACTGGAGCATCATTTGTTGTTGGAAGCCTAGAGATACGTTCACAAGAAGAAATAACATCAATAGAAATGGAGGTGGATGCCATACTTGTTAGAAATCTAGAGACGACAATTCCAATGGAAGGTATTCCACATAGAGATAGTGATGTTGTAACCATGCCGGTGAGGAGGATCGCAAAATAATGCGAAACGGTTGGCAAAATCACGTCTAAAAATAAAACAAAATGCAAAAATGCAGGAGTCGTCACCTAGTCTATTATGGAAGACAAGGAAAACCATAAACATGAAAAGTCATCCAAAACAATAAGGACAGGTTTGCGAAAAACAGAAAGATGTGGGTAAGGATCCCTGTTACGTACGAGGAAGGTGTTAGACACCCTCGTACGCCCGATAATATCGGTCTTCTATGATTTCTCTAATGAAATGTTGGCTTTTCAGCCTCTTGCTATACACCCGAGGGCGATATGCCATGCCATGTTTAGTGCCTTATGCTAATAGGTGCATGATGTGCGGGGTGTGTCCTATGCTCAGAAATATCACTCTTTTATCCTGGGTCAAGTGTATA
>JAMKQA010022722.1:0-28192 GCA_024699735.1 Posidonia australis
GAGGAAGCCTGACTTGGGACAGAGGTCCCAGGTGGTGTTTTGTAAAGGACGTGGATTTAGTTTTTGGGAATGAATCCCAAGTGTGGTTTAATAGAAAGAGATTTCAAGGATTTAAACCAAGTTTTTCATATTAGGAAACAAGTTTTCTCTAGTTTTATTGTGCTTGCTTGTAGTTGGGTGTTTTGGAGGCGCGTACTGGGTGACTTAGATGTCACTCACGCATGCTGTGTGTGTTTCAAGTGCAGACCGCGTGCAGCCAGTTTCTGGTGCAGGAATCGGTGTTTCTAGCCACGCATCGTGATCCTAGAGGTGAGCCTGGTTACAGTCTTTTTATTCTGTAATTTGTGTAATTAGGCTTGTGATGCTATTGTTTAGTAGCGTGCCCGAGTTCGGGGCGTTACACAACCTTATTCATACTGCTGTGTTGAAAGAAAAGATATTGACTCATTAAGGGAAAGTATTACATATATATATGTTTGGTTAAAAGAGATAGAATCCATAGAACACATAAAATACATTAATCCACTAACACACTACAACATAACACTAACACTCCCCCTTAAGTTGAAGCAATTATATCTAACATGCCTAACTTGTTACATAATCTATCAAAGACTCCAACACTAAGCCTTTTTGTAAAGAAATCCACCACATGCTCATAAGACTGAGTGTAAGGAGTACTAATGTGATTGGACAGCATCATATTTCTGATATAATGACAATCCACCTCTATATGTTTGATTCTCGCATGGAAGATAGGATTGTTAATAATAAAAATTGCTACTTGGTTGTCACACTGCATGACCATAAGAAGATCAACATGAACACTTAGCTTTGTCAATAGGATCGAAGCCACATAATCTCGCAACCTGCCTAAGTCATAGCTCTGTATTTTGCTTCTACACTAGATCATGAAACAACATTCTACTTCTTACTTCTCTAAGTGACCAAGTTACCACCTTCACAGGTATAATAACCTAATATAGATTTCCTATCTCCCAATCACCTACATAGTCAGACTTTGAAGAAGCTTTAATAAGTAAATGTCCATGTTTCCTATAAATTAAGTCTTTCCCAGGTGTGCTCTTAATATAAGTAAGTACACTTAGAACTCCTTGCTGTTGTACCTATCTGGACTTACATATGAACTAGCTTAAAAGTCCTACTACGAATGAGATATCACGTCGAGTGACAATCGAATAGATCAACTTCCCCATCAAGCATCTGTACCAGTCAAGCTCCTTCAACAACATCGATGAATTATCCCAACAAAGTGGATTCTACTCTATAGACGTACTATCTTATTTGCAATCCAAAAATCCTATCTCATGTAGTAAATTTAAAACATACTTCCATTCGTATAGAGCCATTATATCCTTACTGTATGCAAACTCAATTCAAGGAAAATACTTAGGTTTTCCTATATCCTTAGGGACAACGTATGTAAATAGATACTCCTTGGTCTCTGCAAACCCTATAGTGTAATTGCCAATCAAGAGGATATCATCTACATAGACCACCAAAAAAACATAGCCTACTACACTTGATTTGATAAAAACTGAATAATCAACAGTGTATTGTTTAAAACCATTGCCCAACATCACTTGGCTAAATTTCTAAAACTATACTCTGGAACTCTGCTTCAATCCATATATTACCTTTCAAAGTTGACAAGCATAATTTTCCCTCTGAGCAACAAACCCAAGAGGTTACTCCAAGTAAACTTACTTAAACAAATTTTCATACAAAAAGGCATTCTTTACATCCAATTAATGCAAAGACCAAGACTGATTGATAGAAAGAGATAAAAGAACTCGAATGGAATTAAGACATGCCACAAGAGAAAACGTCATTGCGTAGTCAACGTCAAAAGTCTGTGTGAGACTCCGTACCACCAAACGTGCCTTGTAACACTTGACAGAACCATCTGTCTTATGTTTGAGAACACTCACTTACAGTCAACTACCAATGTTCCTCCAAGATAAGTCACAAGTTCTCATATACCTTGAGACACTGATACTTACATTTCCTCAGTCATGACAGATTTCCAATGAGGAATTCGAAAAACTTCCTGGTAGTGTTTGAAAATAGACTCTGCAAAAATAAATAGGGCAAAGCGACTAAAAGAAGGGTGAACACTGTCATAAGTAACAAAAATAAATATAAGAAGAGCTGTAGTAGAATGACTACCTTTGCGTAAGGCTATAGAAAGCTTAGAGTGAAGAAAATCTGCAGACGTTGAAGATAATGCAGTTTTTGCTAAAGTAGGCACGGGTGGTCGTTGACGGTGATCATACACCTGTAAAGGTTTTGATACTTGCTATTTAACATAAACCAACTTAGCATGCTTTGTGCAAGGAAGAGGAACAAACTCCACAACAGCTTTGCCACCTCAAAGAAAAACTTAGACTCAAGAAAGATGACATCGACAGACAAAATGTAACAATACGTATGTGGATGATAACACTGATATTCTTTTTTAGTTTTGAAGTATCACACAAAAACACAATTCAAAACTTAATGAGTAAATATATCAAACCCAAGTGAGTGCTTTTGAACAATTGTAACACAACCAAGCACTTTATATGGAAGAGCAAATAACACCTGATTGGGATATAATCCTTTAAGAGGAATCTCCCCCTCTTCCCCTCCCCCCTCCAAAAGGAGTAGACGATATATAAATTAATCAAGTATAAAGTAGTAAGCATAGCATCAAACCGCAACTATTTAGGAACTTCTCAACTAGAATGGTGCATGTCACGTCCAAAACGTGGCGATAATTATGTTCAACCACTCTATTTTGTTGAGAAATATGTATACATGAGGTTTGATACAAGATTCCTTTAGAGGAACAATATTCTTGAAGATTAGTTTGTAAAAATTCTAGAGCATTGTCAATACGAAAAACCTTAGACAAGATAAAAAAAATTGATTCATAATTTCAGTAAAATAATTATTAATCACCTTAAATACAAATTGTCCATCATTCGAAAGATACACCTAAGACACACGAGATAAATCATGACAAAAACAATAT
The DNA here is from genome assembly GCA_024699735.1 of Posidonia australis. Taxonomy (NCBI): domain Eukaryota; kingdom Viridiplantae; phylum Streptophyta; class Magnoliopsida; order Alismatales; family Posidoniaceae; genus Posidonia; species Posidonia australis. Next base: position 3,038 of record JAMKQA010022722.1, read on the forward strand.
AATATCTGAAACAAACACATGACATGTAGGTCCTTAAATATTACAATGATAAATCAATGACAAAAACAATATAATTTCTGAAAGAAACAAACACATGACATATAGGTCTTCAAATATTACAATGACCAAGATCTAAAATGCCTTGACTCAAAGTTAACAACTAACGCCTATAGGTAATACGATGACATGACTAACAGACAAATGACTCTAAAGACTCTAATGGAATAGCTTGCTAAAGGCAACAAATGGATGGATGTCCAAAACGACAATGCCATAACAAAAAAAAGTTCACCATTGAGGCAACAATAGCAAGTTCTCATTAAATATCATCGCAAACCAATAAGCACACTCCCTTACTTGCTCACAACCCAAACAAATGTTACCTCCCATTTGCAAATCTTGAAAAATACAATGGAAAAAGATGGTCACAAAACAATGTAATTATTTAACGATTATACTAATGAAAAGTAAATTTACAGAGAAATCAAGAACAAAAAGAACTTTTTAAGAGTAACATGAAAAAAAGCATGAAGTACTCCTTCCCTAACTACTAGGCAATTGTAACCATTAACTATGGAAATAGAATTGATGTCTCTAGGAAATATAGATGAAAAGATCTCGAATACCTGTCATGTAGGAGGAGACTTCCGATTCTATGATCCAATCACAATCCCGAGAACTAAGGAAAGCATGTATACCTAAAGTAGGGGCATAGCAAGTAATCACAATGAACTAAGTGGCTCACATATGAAAAAATTAGTCATACTCAACTTGGGAAATGATCACAGTCTAAGAAGAGTATGCCGATGATGGAGAATCAAGGACAGATGATGCAAGATTCAAAAAAAGAGGCTATTAAAACTTGTCTCAACATCTATCAAAAGTGTGGTTGCTACAGCCACAATGGTCATACTTGCGACCATCACAACCATGTCCACATAGACGTGTAAATTGGGCCAGTCGACCTGAAATTAGTCATACTTGACCTAAGAAATGATCACAGCCTAAAAAGAGGATGTCAATAATGGAGAATCAAAGACAGATGACTCAGATGATGCAAGATGCACTAAAGGAGGTTGCCTAAACTTGTCCCAGCATCTATTAAAAGTGTGATTGCTACGGCCACAATAGTCACAGTTGCGACCATCACAACCATGTCCACGTAGACGTATAAATTGGGCCAACCGGCCTAGCCCGTGTTTTGGCCCGACCCAATCAAAAGTTGAGTTTGGTTGATCCAACCCTAAAAGGGTCAAGAGCCGTGGGCCCAAGGCCCACGACCCAGCCCGCAACAGTAGGCCCAGTCCAACGACTGGAATAATAAATGTTGGAATTTCCAACGTCTTTGTAAATGTTGTCTTCCAACGTCTACGTGCTCACAACCTTTTTTGTCTTCACCATTCTTCATCTATAAATACCTCCTTAAGCCACATTTTTCACAAAACTCATTTCTCTTAATTTTCTTTATCTCTCTACAGCTCTCTTAAATTTCCTCTGTACTGCAACTCCTCTCAAGTCTCAACTCTTCTCACTTGTGTAGAATACAAGTTTACCTCCGAACTCCTATCTCCATCAACAACACTCTTATACTCCTATCTCTAAACTCTGGTCTTCAACTTTTCAACAACTTCCGTACTCCAACCTTCGTGTCCACAGCCTACCAACAGCAAAATTTTCTTTACTTCTAACCCCTCCATTTTCTTTACTTCTAATAATTCCATTTTTAATTTTGGATTTTTTGAATCAAGATTTTTCTTATTATTATCAAATTTTTATACATTAAAATGAAATATCATTATCATGAAAATGTAAGAAGTTACGATTACAATCCTAATTATAACCTGACCCAGGAGTTAAACAAGCAGTACACTCAAACCACAATTACAACCCCATAAACATAATTTACAGGCACCATAAAACCTAAGAAACAAAACTCATGGGTTTGAGAATATATCATCTTAGATCCAATTGATGAAAAAAAAAATACTATTGTAATTATTGTGATTCAGAATATATTTGTCCAAAGGGTTGGGGTGTAGATCAAATTTCTAGACATTTAACAAAATGTATAACTATCCAAAATAAAAATGATAATACAGATTTAAGGTAATCTAAATTACACATAGATTCAAGTGGAGTAATAAATTGGAATATAAGGCAAAAAAAGAAAAAAGAACAAAATTTATAACACAAGATAAACAACTATTTTATTTTTCTAAAACAAAAGATTTGAAAGTTGTGTACAAAATTATTTAAACCTACAATTTAAATGCCATTTTAGAAATACTACTAAAAATATATTTTATAAAATAATTAAAAAAGATAAAGAAATTTTAATTAAAAAATTTTATAGTTTATTTTGTAAAACATCATTAGCTTATGATATTTGGATAGGTCCGAATAATTTTTTTTTATGTTTAACTACACATTAGATAGACATAAGAATGGAATTTGCGAAAAAGATAAATTGATTTTAAACTTTTTAATCATCCACATGTTGAAAAAGTAATAACAAATATTATAAAAGATAATACTAAAGGATTTAAAATATATAATAAATTTAATACCATATCATTTGATTACGTTTTTAATAATAATGTTGCAGTAGAAATATTAAAAATAAATTTAAAATCGCTATTAAATAGTGATTTATTTTATTGTAGGTTGTGTTGTCACAATTTAAATTTAATTGTATAAGAATGTATTAATTGTATTAAGTCTTATATAGAAAATAACAATAACAACTATTATATTTATAAAGCCTGTGTCCGCAGTAGCTGAGAACGTACTCACTTGCGCGTCTCAGCCACCGACACACCGTACGAGCAACCGACCACTAGCCACCACCAAAGAGGCCAACTGTAAGCCTCAACCACCGACTCACACACGCGGGCCCCACACGCACAATGTCACAATGTACAATGCCAACCACGCACAGGGACACGCAAATAGAAGCCGGTCCACGAGGTCGAAGTCCAAAAACACAAAACCACACAACGAGCCTCGGAACAGTAACACCCGTCCAAGAACAAAATTTATAAAATGTAAATAATTACAAAATGAATTTTACATATGTTACATCCTAACTCCCTTAAAAAAAGATTTCGCCCTCGAAATCATTAGGCGAAAAGGTACGAGTACTGGACTAGAATGGCTTCCTCACGTTCCCACGTGGCCTCCTCGACACCATGATGCTGCCACCTCACCAAGACCAGCGGAATCACCATAATCCGCAGCACCAACTCCTTACGGTCAACAATCTCGACGGCATCTTCCACAAAGAACAGATCTTCCTGAAGCCCTTCTGATTGAACTGAGATCACATGAGAAACATCAGTCAGACACTTCCTCAGCATGGAGATATGGAACACGTCGTGCACGAACGACATCTCTGGTGGTAGATCCAACAAATAAGCAACCTCACCGATCCTCTAGGTGATCTGGTACGAGCCAATATAGCGAAGACTCAACTTGCCACACTTCCCGAATCGCATGACATCTTTGGTCGACGACATCTTCAGAAATACATAGTTTCCTACCAAAAACTCCAGCAGTCTCTGCCTCCTATCGACATAGCTCTTCTGTCGACTCTGTGCAGCCAGCAACCTGCTCCAGATCAAATCCACCTTGTCCACATACAGCTGCACAAGCTCAAGACCAATTAACTGACACTCGCCCACCTCACTCCAGTAAACCGGGAATCTACATGGCCTACCATACAAAGCTTTGTATGGCACCACCCCGATGCTCGAATGATAACTATTGTTGTAGGCGAACTCAATCAAGGGCAAATGATCCTCTCAACTCCCTTGAAAGTCTAAGGCACATGCTCTGAGCATATCCTCCAACGTCTGGATAGTCCTCTCCGTCTGACCATCCGACTGAGGATGAAATGTTGTGCTATAGTTGAGCATAGTGCCAAAGGCCTTCTGCAGAGTTCTCTAGAACCTTGAGGTGAACCTCATGTCTCTGTCCGACACGATGGGCACCAGAACACCATGCAACCTCACCACCTCGGAGACATACAACTCCGTCAAGCGGTGCATCCGAAGCTTCACCCGAATAACCAGGAAGTGAGAAGACTTGGTTAGCCGATCCACGATCACCCACACAGTGTCGTTCATCCTCTGAGTCCGCGGCAAACCAGTCACGAAGTCCATCGAGATGTGCTCCCACTTCCACACAGGAATATCCAACGGTTGCAAGGTCTCTCCAGGTCTCTGGTGCTCTGCCTTGATCAACTGGCAGGTAGTACACCTCGCCACATAGTCAGCAACATCTTTCTTCATACCAGACCACCAAAAGTTCTGCTTCAGGTCTCGGTACATCTTCGTACTGTCAGGGTGAATGGTGTACCTGGACCGATGCACTTCGTCTAACAGCTCTGCCTGGCCTCCTCATGCTGAGGCACATACAGACACATGTCGTACCTCAACTCTCCATATGCTCCAACAGAGAAATGAGATTCTCCACCAGCCTAAACAAACGGATCCAACTGCTGACAGGCGACAATAAACTCTAACAGCTTAAGGCGAACAGACAGGTTGACAACCCAAGCACCAACCGTTCCTTGAGCTTGCCGCTTCGACTAGCAGCTCACCAGATCCTCCAACATAGTCCATTCCTTGACCATCAAGGTCGCCATCACGTGCGTACGCTGACTCAGGACATCGACGACCACGTTGTCCATGCCAAGATGGTAGGACAGGCTGAAATCATAATCCTTCAAATTCTCCACCCAGCAACACTACCTTAGGTTAAGTTCCCTCTATGTGAATATATATTTCAGGCTCTGATGATCGGTAAAGACCTCAAACTGCTCCCTATAAAGATAGTGTCGCCAGATCTTGAGAGCGAACACTACAACAACCATCTCCAAATCGAGGGTCGAGTAGTTCTTCTCATGATCCTTTAGCTGACGCGAAGCATATGCGATGACATTGTCATGCTACATCAGAACATATCCTAACCTAAAGCCGCTGGCATCACTATGCATAGTGAAGCCACCACTTCCAGAAGGCAAAGTCAACATAGGAGCAAAAACCAAACGAGACTTCAGCTCTTGAAAAATTACCTCACAATTCTGGTCCTAATAAAAAAGAGCACTCTTCCTGGTCAACTCGGTAAAAAACGCGACTATGGAGAAGAAATCCCTGATAAACCTCCTATAATAACCCGTCAGACCCAATAAACTCCTAATCTCCGACACTATCCTGGGTCGCTCCTAACTACTCACCGCCTCCACTTTGGCAAGATCCACTCTAATGCCTTCTCAGAAATCAAAAGGCCAAGGAACATAACTTCGCTCAGTCAGAACTCACACTTGAAGAATTTGACGTACAGTAGATGCAGCCTCAGACTATCTAAAACTGCTCTCAAGTGCAAGGCATGAGTCTCAACATCAAAATAATAGACCAACACGTCAGCAACAAAAACTACAACGAACTGGTCCAGAAAAGGACTAAAAATCCTATTCATCAGATCCATGAACGTAGACGGTGCATTGGTCAAGCCGAAAGGCATGATCGTGAACTCATAATTCCCGTACCACGTTCGGAAAGCAGTCTTCTGGTGTGTCTCGGATCCTCAACTAGTGATACCCTGACCTCAGATCAATTTTCGACAACACCGATGTAGACTGCAACTGATCGAACAGGTCATTAATGCGAGACAGAGGATACTTGTTCTTCACCGTAATCATTCAGCATCCGATAACCTATACACAGTCGGAGCGAACCATTCTTCTTACGAATGAACAAAACAAGCGCTCCCCACGGAGACACTCGGCCTGATAAACCCCTTGTCCATCAACTCCTGTAACTGAGTCTTAAGCGCTCGCAATTTCGCTGGCGCCATGCGATAAAGAGGCTTCAACACAGCACCAGAAACAGGGATCAGATCGATCGAAAACTCTACTTCCCAATAAAGTGGCATACCAAGCAAATCGTCACGGAAAACATCGAGATATTCACACACCACAAAAAAAAACCCATCCTCAAGAAACACAAAATAAGCTCTCCACCGAGCACTGTCAATCAAAGCGGATTGTTGTGCCAACCAATCCATGCTGAGTATCACATCGTACTCCTGCATGTCCATCACGATCAGGCTGGAGTCGAACTCTTTGAAAATCAACATCAAGTCGACAGACCGTAGATATTTCCATGCCAAACGGTGCTCCCCAGCGACGGCGGCACGCTGAGATGAAAGGCCAGTCGAACTGATCTTTCTCCCAACTCCGCCGCAAATGACTCAAAGATAAAAGAGAAAGAACTCCTTGAGTCAAACAACACTTTGACCATCCGACCAGTCAAAATAAAAGAACCTGATGGCCAAACAAAACAACACCACACATCTATTCAATCAGGCAGATGTTCAGATTACAAGGAGATTACAATATATCTCGGAGGATTACAGAACCAACTATTCATCCTTACCCTAAAAAACAACTCCCAAAGACCCAGCGCTTGGAGCTGCGATGGTGAACACTCGTCCCTTAGTCAGCTGCTGCGGTGCGCTTCCTGCCTTCTTAGGCGGTTCTGGACAAGATCTCTGAACGAGTCCTGCCTTCCCACAATTGTAGCACACCACAAAGGCTGAAAGCTGTCGAGGATGAGAACAATATGCAGCGATGTGGCCCACCTGACCACAGTTGAAGCATTGGTTCCCACCGGGAGCACTGAACCTGTCTAACTAAGGCCCGCTCTAAAACTCCGCCAGCCTGTAGAGGAAACACATGATCTCTCCTTCTACTTCTCAGAGCTACCCAAACTACCGACACTAGGAAGACCAGAGAAAGAGAACCGGAAGGTCAAACAAGACTTACCTTTCCCTTTGAAACGACTCTCCAGAACCTTCTGATGCTCTGTCTCGAAGTGGAAAGCCATCCCAACCATGTCATCCACAGTGTGTAACACCTACAGCCCATCACCTTCACACGTAGCATAGGGTTCAAGCTATCCAAAAACCTCTGTGTCCGCTCCTCCTCAGACTCATAGGCAGAAGCAAAGCATTCCAGTCGAACGAACTCAGTCTCATACTCGAGCACCGACATCGTGCTCTGCTCCAGACTTCGAAAATCTCGACGAAGCTGCTCCTTCACATGAGCGGGGAAATACTTATCATAAAAGGCCACCTTGAAATCCTTCCACTGGATGCTAACAGTGACTTAGTCGAGGAACTTCAACCGCCTCACAAACCTCCACCACCTATCTGCCTCAACATCCAGTAGGTAGGTCGCCAACCGTACCCAATACTCCTCTGGGCACATCAAGCTCTCCAACTTCTTCACAACCTTCTCTAGCCAGGCCTCGCTCTCTTCAACACTGACCTTGCCCTTGAACGACAGCAGACGAAGCTTCGTAAACTAGTTCAGCCACGGGTCACCCGATTGCCCACTGACACTACTCTTGCTGAACGCGTAGGAAATCCCATGTGCCAAACTCTTCAGTTCTGCACGAACTGCCTTCCATCCGCCAACGTCCTCTCCGGACTCAGCCTCCTCGATAGGGGCATTACCCTTACGACCACGAGGAGGCATCCTACCTAAAAAAGGCAAAGTACCTGTACCACATACAAAGCAACAACCAGAAAACTATGTCGAGAAATCAGGTGTACACTCTACCATGCATGTAAAACCTACGGAGTCTCTAGACCAAACACACTAGGTGTAGTGCAACCTAATGAACCTGGAGCTCTGATATTAGACCTGTCACGCCCTAAATTTTCCATAATAATTTAAACAAATCAAATTACGGGAAAATTAAAGCTAAACAGTAAATATCTAACTACCAGGAATCTGTGTTTAGGGTTAGAGGACTTCGATCTATATGCACTACGCTAAACCAATCACATGTCTGTACCTGCAAACCCAGACCACAAGGAAAACACATGAGTGACCAAAGTCACCCAGTACGCACCCCACGAAAACCACGGAAAACAAAACTATAATCAATTTTTCCTTTAAATTCATTTCGCAAACCTTTTCCTTAAAATCTCGTAAACCAAGCCCACACCGACCAAAACCTCAACTAGAGCTTTAGTAGCCTAAAGTCACAAGTAAAGGCCATCAATGGCCAAAACCACACACAGTGAGTCGGGAAACCTGACGCAAGGCAATCTAACTCTAGCCACACGCAGTCCACTGAGGAGCGACCCCAGCGTTCTGCTCAGCCACGATGACGGCCACCCAGTGCAGGAGCATTCACCGTCCCACGATTCCCTTTCCACAGGAGAACCCTCAGAAGCCAACCACTCCTTAAGAAGGTTGTCCTGTCTCTCAGGACGCTACCAACTACGACGCACGTGTCCCACCTGCACTAGCCACCACAGGGTACGCCTCCTCACGACGTCCTCCACACACGGTGCTCAGGAGAGTGTTATACCTCCACACCCGACAACACTCGAGCCTCAGTACTCACAGCGACAACAGGAGTATCATACCTCCCCGTCATGCCACAAGACACCTCAACCTGCAAACCACAACCCTAACCTTGAGACGACAGTCAAGGAGTCTCAATTCTTCAGGACCCAACACTCCTCAACCTCAGGTATCTCGACCCTCCGACCTCAATCAGGGAGTCGCGAGCGACCACCTGCGAATTTCGTCACATTCCCTAGTCCCGACGACACGGTCCCACACTATTTTGGCCCCCACACAGAAAATCAGGAAAACATTTTCCAAACCAGGCCAACTATTTCCTTGAAATCCATTTCTAAAACCATTTTCATATCCTTTGAAAATTCTTCCAAAAGCTCGGCAAAACGGCGCATCAGGTGTCCTAAGAGACCACCACTGACGGCCCACAATGCCATCTCAATGGGACAAAACACGGCAATCCAGAAAACCATCGAAAAACACATTTTATAAACTCATTTGGGCGCTGATTCGGCATGCCGAAAATCAAGTTCGGTATGCCGAAATCTACTGATTCGGTCGACCAAGGTGATTCGACAAGTCGAATCGACCAGAGAACCAAACTGACAGAAAAGCAGTATACCGAACGAAATTGGTATACCGAAATTCACTGATTCGGTATGCCATTTTCAATGCGGTATGCCGAATTCTGTGAAACCAGAAAACAGTCCAAAACCCTACAGTCTGGAATCGCCCCAGCTGGAACCTCCGATCGGACCCCCTAAACAAGCACCAAAAATATTAAATAAAACATAAGATGTAGATCCTCAAGTCTACTCTAAATCCCAACAAACAAAACTAAAATCCATTCACTATGCGTCAAGATATAAAATCAGAAAGACAAAAGATGTTAAAACGACCCAAAACGCAACCACCAGCATAAATACCCATAGATACTCCATAAATTCTCATAAAATCACAATAAATTCTTGAAAAGTAAATTTATCTAGATTCCATGTAATACTAGCATTTTCTATCAATTTCATGCTCTCTATTACATAAGATGGAAATGCATACCTGAAAAACGCCTCCGGCGATTCTCGACCGACTCCGACGAACTCCGACGACCACGACCTCGCCACTACCACGAGAGCACACCACGCAAGCTCCGCACCACCCCAAGCCCTCCGCTTCACTCCCTCAATCTCTCTCTCTCTCTCTCTTAACGTGCACGAAGGAAGAACAGGGGAAACAAAGGAGGTCAGGTGGAAGGAGGAGAAAGAAGAAGAAAGGATAAGGAAGAGTGAGGAGGAAAAGAAAGAAGGTGGGGGAGGAGGAATGTGCCGCCTAGGAGGAAGGGAAAGAAAGAAGGAAGGAGAAGACAGTGATGGCGACGGAGGAGAGCGATGCGGCTTATAAAGCCTGCGCCCGCGGTAGCTGAGAACATGCTCACCTGCGCGTCTCAGCCACCGACACTACACGAGCAACTGACCACCAGCCACCACCAACAAGGCCAACTGCAAGCCTCCACCACAGGCCCACAAAAGCGGGCCCCACACGCACAGTGCCACAATACATAGTGCCAACCACGCACAGGGACATGCAAATAGAAACCGACCCACGAGGCCCAAGTCCCAAAACACAAAACCACACAGCGGGCCTTGGAACAGTAACACCTGTTTAGGAACAAAATTCATAAAATGTAAATAATTACAAAATGAATTTTACAGATGTTACATCCCCTGACTGAAGTAAACAAAGTCATAGTTGTCCCACATGGTAAGAACTCCTACGGTGCCTGATGACTATTTAAATGCAAAACCACCAAGATTATGACCCCCTACTGCCAAGCATGTCACTAAAGTAACCAATTCAAGCTCTCTCTTGTAAACAAACCACATATGGTTATACAACTCGAATAGTTGATCGCACCAAACTACACTTTCCTCTGTCAGTCAACCATCTGATATTCCAAAAAACAATCTTCATCATACAACAAATAAAACCCTTTATGTCCATTCATCCAATGGGCCCCGTCCCTTCTAAGACCACCCCCAGTCTCTTTGCACAATCGATCAGATACCATTGTATGCCTTGTACAATACTTTCCAGAGAAAAACCCAAGGCCTGACATTTTTTAATCGAATATTTATCCGACCAGATATACACACCGACCCCTATCCCTCCCCTTCATCTACCTCCATATTCCTCTTCTTTTTTCCCCTTCTCTCGTACACTATCCACTCCCACCTTGAAAAGACACTCTTATCTTTACTACCCTCACTCCTACTACCTCTTACATTGGTGACTGCACTTATATCATCCCTACTCTCTGTAACATACATGTTAAAGCTTGCAAAAGGTGGGGACGAGAAGAGCAGAAGGAATATTATGGAAGATAGAAGGAGAAGAATCAAAAGATGGGATATTTGTGATACCAGTGGACCAATGTCCATCGTTCTCCCTCATCCCATGGAGTGTCAACCCCCCAACCTTCCCTGAATCCTGCCCCAAACTCTTCCAATTACTATTGCTAAGTACACTCTTACTGTGTTCAAATCAAAAGGAGGCATCTAGCTGTTCACCAAACAGACCTCACCGATCAGAAAATATTACTCTTGTACTCTGATCCACCACCTCGTCCTCTCCACTATCCGAAACTACAAACTCAGATAAAAGGATACAGTTTACCTTATGCTTACCCAGGCAACGATGCTTGCTCAAAGCCAACCATGGATGATTTGCAACCAATGTATTAAATGTCGGTTTTGTGTCGGACTTCAGCAAATTGAAAGACAGATAAAATGTCGACATATCGGTATCGTGTTGATGGAAACACAGTAAAAAAAAGTTACATTTATTTAGAAAACTTCCTTGTCGATGTCGTGTCGGTGTTGTGTCGGTAAATTAAAAATAAGACACGTGCCAGTGAAATTTCGACGACATGCATCGACATTTGGTACTGTGTTTACAACATAACCAATGTGGAAACACCCATCGGAACCCATCAATGCCAACAACCTTGGATCCACACCATGTTAGCACTAACACAAAGGAAATACACCCAACACCCAAGAGAAGCCCAGGCGACCCCCGAAAAAATCTGCAACAATGGCGTCCAACATGGGCTCAACAGTAGGGGTGGCAAGAATGACGTGAAATCTACCACTGCAGAGCCCTGTACACATGTAGTAGGAGAGATCAGCAACCCTACATCAAAATCGCACCATCCACTCTTCAACTCTGCCCCTAAACTAGACTGCAGTAGCGAGCCAAAGTTCACCAACCTTGGAGAAGAAGACCCAGTCAATGTCATGGATGCCAGATGCACAATTAGGGCTTTGTTATGGGTAATCAGGTCATACCCAGACTCAAAACCCTCTTGGCAATTAACTTGACCTATATGGTCCATCTAGGCTAGGTCCAGCTTATTTGATTCACTTTGACATGGAGAAAGCCCAATGCACCACAATCATTTAGACCTGAATTGAGAACCTAAGTTGACTCAATGTACTGTTCCTCCAACTTGTTTCTTTCTTCAACCTCGAATCTTCTCCCACATTCTGTATTGCCCTCCGCACTTTCTCCTGCAACAACCCAAACTATGATGGATGTACATCACTACACTTCAACATTTTCAAATCATAAAATCGTTACCCTCATCACCCCTTCATTCAACAAGGTAATACCATTACCATTCAAACCCATCTTGCTCATGAAAAGCCCCATTATGTCAACCCACCAATTTTTCCATGATCGGAATCTGACTTTAACACCCTTCACCTCATCAGCTTCCATTTACAGTAGTTCCTGTTTAGATCTTGTACTTGTACTTGTCATGGTAACCACCATAGTTGTACCAGAGACTTTCAATAGTTGATAGTCACCCTACCATCTATCACAAAACCATTGTTGAATCACTTCCCACTCATTCTATGTATTCCACTCAGCCATCATTGCTAGTTCTAGTTCTTTCTCCATAAGTTCTATCAATTTTGAAATCAATGGTAATCAACGAAACTAGAACCAACAAACATGACGGCAAAGCATCTTTCTCACCAACACCCCCATTCTTCACCACATCACTGTATTATAAGTTTTGCGTTACTCTTCGGTCCAAGCTCACCACAGGACGCATTACCACTTTCTGTTCATGGGATAATTTTTTAAGGAATCCTTTCTCCCAATGACCCCCTCCTTTGCAATGCCTGCAACACCACGGATTTCTACAGGCTGCCTGCCAGTGACCCTTCTCAAAACATTTCAGACATACTACAGAACTTCATAGATCACCCTGGGACATCTTCAACTTTCTCCAGTCATTCGACTCCACTTGACCCACTACCCAACAAAAAAGCATTGGGTCCTGTTGCCTCCTTCGCCACTGTGCTCCGAACCTGCCAAAACCACCAGTTCCAATTGGTGTTGCTGCCATTCGTCGTGTCCCAACCTTCTCACACCACGGCCCTCTCTCTATAACCCTAACATTCTTGTTATTATCAAACACAATTGCATTGACAAATGATGCAACCAAGCCAGCTGATCGACAAAACGTACGACGTGGAGTAGAAGATGAAGATGCACAAACATAAAGCTATCAGTTATTCAGTTAATGAACATGAATTTCTCTCCTCTCATGTATAGATATTCGAAAGGCACACACACACACCTGAAGACCTGAGTGCGCTTTCCGTTTTTTACCCCTTGATCCTGCATTAACAAGACAAATAAATATCCAGTTTGTATTGCTATTTCAACCAAAATTAAAAATAACTATTTTGACTCTAAAAAAAATCACTTATTTGCTTCACAAAGTAGCATGGAATAACAATTTGTACCAATTTAACATATAAGGTGAATTGGTGATATAATTCAAGCATATGATGAATTCAAGCATATGGTGAATTGGTACCCTGAAATTCAGGTTGACTCTGGATTTTCCAAACACCAAGATTACATATACTACATGTGAATAGAATCACTCAAATGAATGAGATTTTTAAGCAGCCAGAAACAACAATTTATTGAAATCATAAAAGATACACAGGATCCTCTCCAAAGGATTTGACAAGATGATACTCCAAGAAAGAGAAGAAAAACAAAAAAAAATAGAAAACAATTAGCTGCTCCATCTATGCTTTGATACTCAGGTCCAAATCCTCATCATCATGCTGTCTAGGCAACAATAGTCGAGCCATAATTAATTCCCTGAAGAAACTCAAGTTCCCTATTGCTATTTAGAGTAATTAACTATAAGCTGTTAGCTAGTAATTTAATAGGAAGGAAAGGAAGATTACAGTGCGTATAGCAATTTGCGCCACATTAGTAAAGCAAAAGAAATATATTTACTGGCTTGTTCCTCTTGCTTCTTAAAATTTTATATGCAATGCAAAATCAGAGATCGTATAGTTCCACTCATAGAGTCCAACAGGTTATCAAGCTAGAACTTAAATACACAATTGATTTGGTTTACCCAAGTCCATTAACCTTCTGTTCGTATGCACCTTGAAATTCAATAAGCTAGAACTGGTTCCCTAGATTCTTTGATTATGAAGAACATTAACTATGGATATGCATAATAAGAGCCCTGATCTTCAATAAGCCAGTAGTGAAGGGGAGCTGAGCAGCTGCAGTATATCTTGGTTGGATATGGTCATTTGATAAAGTTAATAACTAGTTAAATGGGAGTTCAGCTGCTGTAGTGAATCACGGTTGACTTGTTCTCATTGATCAGTTTGGTGAACAGTTACATGAATACTACAATCTACAGCTCAGGTATATGGTAAAAGCCACCTTTCTATTTCGTCAAGAAAAGAAACAAAAAGCATCAATTTTGTGAACTAAACCATTAATTCCCCCAATACTTTTGATTAAACGTCTGGAGCTAATTGATAAAGTGGCATCAGAGATAGGCTATAACAAAACAAAAAATATCACAAAAAACCTTATGTTTCAGGAAGGAAATACAAAAACATTTGAAAGTAGGTACCACAGGAGCATGTCCACAAACAAGACAAGGAAAACAAGAAGTACAAAAAAGGGAAAGAGAAGGTAGAGTAAAATTGTTAAATGCTAGAAGCATGAAATATATATTAACAATGACTAACAAATGCTGCATATAGAAGTAAACATCACTTACCATAGTTCTTCACATCCTCTTTGTCAACCTTTGCCTCTGCAAATTTCATAAGACCATATTATAAAACATGAAAAAAAATTAGCCTGATAGCACATAAACTTTGAACATTGGACCATAGCAGAAGATTGCCCAAAGAGTGAGGATGAAAACTTCACATGTAATAGCTGGATTAGATGTGTATACTACGTACTTGTCTCAAATCAAAACAAACATATTCTAACAATAACATGTAATTCATAGGTTCATAACTAAATTCAAGTACAATTAAATTAAAAATTCCTACCTGGTAGAGAATCTGTCATTCAATATAATGGCAACAGAAAATGGCAGGAATAAAAAACAGAAACTATACAAGAACAAAGATTCTCCATTCGTTTTGATTAGTGGATGTTTCTAGGACTAAGACGATGTAACATCAGTGTCCAGTTGGCACGACCATATTTTAGCTTCATAGATCGACAGACCGATTATCCAGAATAATGTATTATAATTTATTGTAATATGTATTGTTAGAGTTCTAGTTTATCTTAATCATTAGATATAGGTTAATGGGTAATTAGATATCTATTTAGTATATGAGTCTTTGTACCTACCTTATATATATGTACTCTGCTTTCTTTGATAGCAATAAGATATTATTTTTGCCCTATCAACATGGTATCAAGAGCACTAGATTTTTAACCTAAAAACAAAAAAAACAAAAAAAAAACCTGTCGTCCAGCCCCTACGCCGGTGTCCAAGCCTTCCGCCATCGGTGCCGTCGCTACCCACCAATTTTCCCCTTCCGCCAGTTCGGCACAACCTCTAGGCGACTCCCCTCCCGCCGGCAGGCCCTTCCAGCACCTCTCCAGCCCTTTCCGCTGGCAGTAGTCCTCTCCTCCGCCATCAGCTGCCACTCCGACAACCACCAGGGGCACCGACGGCCCCGTTTTCTCGTTGGAAAGGATTGTTCAGCTCTGATATGTCTCTCCGTCAGTAGGTAGGCCATGTGTTAGGCCCATTGATCTCTTGTTTTCGCTGTTTGTGGGTGAATACATGATATCTATTGCTTTCTGTGCCTTTACTTTGTCTCTTTCCTCTGAGTCTATTCCCAGGAATCACAAGGAGACACTTTTACTTCTTCATTAGAAGGCCGCAATGAACAAGGAGGTAGCTACCTTGGTAGCTCGTGGCACATAGGAGTTAGTGACCCATCTTGTTGGAGCCCAAGTAGTCACCTTTCATTGGGTTTATACGGTCAAGTACAAAGCAGATGGCACAGTTGATCACTACAAGGCCAGATTGGTAACCTGAAGATTCACTCAGATGCATTGTATTGATTATGATAAGACCTTTTCTCCAGTTGCTCGCCTCAACTATTAGGATTATTCTCTCCGTGGCTATCAATTACTCATGGGATGTTTGTCAACTTGATGTGAAAATATCTTCTTGTATGGAGATCTTACAGAGACAATTCTTATGAAACAACCTCTAGGGTATGTTACTCAGGGGAAGAACAAAGTATGCAAGCTCAAGATGACAATTTATGACCTAAAATAGAGTCCAAGAGCGTGGTTTGAAAAATTCAGCAAAGTAGTGATGGATAAAGGCTTTCAAAAGTGTGTTGTGGATCACTCTGTTTTTTACAAGAAAGCTGATGAGAAATGTGTCATGTTTGCAGTATATGTGGATGATATTCTTGTGACTGGCAATGACCGAGGGGGCATAAAAGAAGTCAAAGAGCATCTTGCATCTCATTTTGTCACCAAAGACTTGGGGAAACTAAGATATTTTCTTGGTATTGAGTTTGTTTATGCTAGTGGAAGGATGATGTTACCTCAAAGAAAATATGCACTTGACCTTCTTGAGGAGACAGAACTCTTCGGATGCAAAAACCAAAAAGTACACCTACTAAACAGTCACCACCTTTTTGGGATACTAACTCTGAGTTGTTGAATGACCCTGGTCAGTACAAGAGGCTGATTGGAAAACTCATTTATTTAACAATAACTCAACCAGATATATCTCATACGGTTAGCTTACTGAATCAGTTTATGCATAAGCCCAGAAAGATATACTGGGTTGGGGCTGTGTGAGTTCTCTCTTATGTAAAAGATATTCCAGGAAAAGATCTGATCTACTAGAAGAATGGCTATATGAGTGTTATGACATACTCAGATTCGGGATATGTAGGAGCCTGAATGGATAGAAAGTCTACATCTAACTTCTGTACTTATGTAAGAGACAATCTAGTTACATAATGCAGCAAGAAACAAAACGTCGTGTCACGCTCTAATGTTGAGGCAAAGTATAGGTTTATGGCTCAAACTGCATGTGAGATGGTGTAGATCAGGTCCCTGCTATCAAAGCTTAATTTGTCATCTAAGATGCTTATGCCGATGTTGTGTGATAATCAAATTGCAATCTTCATTGTCAACAATCCAACTTTCCATGAACGCACCTAGCATATTGAGATTGACTGCCACTACGTTCGAGATATGGTGATAAAGGAAGTTGTATCTACTACACATACTCCTTCATTTGAGCAATTAACTGACATTTTTACCAAAAGCCTTAATATTGAGATGTTTAGGTCTCTTTGTACCAAATTGGGTCTTCTTGATGTATATGCTCCAGCTTCAGGAAGAGTGTTAGAGTTCTAGTTTATCTTATATCCTTAGATATAGGTTAATGGGTAATTGAATATCCATTTAGTATATGGGTCTCTCTACCCATCCTACATATAAGTACTCTTCTTTCTTTGATAGCAATAAGACACATTATTTTTGCCCTAAGAATATGTATAAATTAAAGATTAATATTGATCTATATGGCAATCCCTCTTTAGTATTAATAATTATCTTTGGTAATTCCCCCTTACTATGTGATATCTTGGCGTTTTGTAACTCACGTATGTGTGTGAGACCAAAACAAAAGAAGTCAACTCAACACAATGCCCACCATCATTCACTGTATGCCTTTTCTCACCTCAACAATTTTACGCCATACCATATCTCTGATTCGTCGAAATGATGTCGGGGCAACAACTAGAGAGAGAGAGGGGAGAGGAAATCCACAGAAAGAAAGAAAGAAAGAAGAAAGAAGAGAGAGAAGGTCGAGAGGACTGTGAAAGAGGTAACCGTTGAGGAAAAAGGACTCGCCAGAGGTCAGGCGACCTCGATAGATGTTGGTGGCAGTAGTGGGCTCGCCAACGAAGACAAGAGATCGTTGAAAGTCTACTCAAGGTAAACGTCTCTCTAATTTTCCCTTTTTTTATTTAAACCCAAATCATGAAATAATGATGAAAATTTTAGTTTAAATCATGCAAATGGATGATGTAGTTAGATCTGTGAATGTTTAGCAAATCCATGAATTTTTCGTGATTTATCAGTGATTTTTGGAAAAAATTTCATATAAAAATCATGTTTGAACTATAGTAACTTTGAAATGTATTCTTTGCCTTTTCATTTTGATATCTTAATTTATACTTAACAGATTTCGATGAAACTTATCCCAAACGAAAGTAGACTTGAAATACTTGGTTTGAGGATTTTTACAGGATTTATGGTGCACCGAAAGTGGATCTGTCCGAAGTCCCAGTTCCAACGAACAGCGATTATAGGGTAGATTTCAGTATTCTGAAATCGTTTGAATCGACATACCAAATTGGTTCAATATGGTGAATTCGAGGATTTCGACATACCAAACCAGATTGATATGCAAAACCAAGCCATAGGCCATATTCCTGTTATTTTTAAATGGTTTAAATATAAGAAACTGATATAAGGTTTTAATAGGAAATCCTGGTGTTTTGAGTTGAGATTCCTAGAAAAGATTCCTGTAATGGAAAATATTTAGAAATGATTTTGAAAAGATGATTGTAGGTTTAAAAAGGAATTTCTGTATTTTCCCGGACCACGTGACTATAAGACAGTGACTGAAAAGGGTATAAGGCTCCAATAAGATCGGTCACTAGTCCAAAGACGTGGTTGTTAATGTTTGGGGTCCGAATGATAGAGACAGGATTACCCTGTGAGCTGGTGTTGGTTAAGCCTGTGAATGAAGTCCTAGATGTCCAAACACCTATGTGTTAGAGAATGTATTTCCATGCTTAGAGAAGGTGGTAACAAGGAAAGTGCCAAGGAGGACCCCTAGATCACGTAGTTTCGCCGATTGAACACATCGACATTCGACGATCACAACACACCAGAGGATAGCAAAGTGTGACTCCTTGAGATCAAAAAGATCCGAAAGGGATGGAATGTTCGACAGAAAAGTGAGTGCGACTGGCCACATTTCAACAAAAGAAAGAAGCCAACCAGTTGTGTAGAATCACGCATTAGATGAAGTTCCTAACTCTGACGTGTTGATGATATCCTAGGAAGAAGCCAACCAGTAGTGTAGAACCACGCATTAGATGAAGTTCTTGACTCTGACGTGTTGATGATATCCTAGGAAGACTTCCAAGATGTGTTCTATGAAAGATTCTTCCCAGAGTATAACAAAAACAAACACAAACTGGATAGAGACTTTCGGAAACTAAAGCATGTCCGTGACAGAATATGAAGCCATATCTCATCGATTAGAATAGTACACGTAGACTTTTGACATCGAGAAACACCGAGCAAAGAGTTTTATGGATGGATTGCATCTAGCACTTTAGTCGAGGGTTCTCGACTACCAATGTCAGACTTTGGTCGATGTAGTAAAGTTAACAATCCGTTATGAGGATGATTGTTGATTGTTCTTGGAGGAATACCCTAAGGAAAAGAGGAAGAGGTTCACCCCACAACCTTCTACTGGACCCTAAACTCTGAAAGTTCTGGGAACTCCGAGAAGAAAAAGAAAGAGTGGTCTGATATAGCTATTGAAGAAGAACGCAGCGTCGTCGAAAAGTCAGGTTCCTAATACAGCTAGACCAACTCAAACAGTAGCTCAAGGAAAAGACCTTGTTACCTTTGTGGTCAAATGAGACACATAGCAACGCAGTGTAAGGTCTGATAGAGAAGTCTGGACAATGTAATATGCTACAACTGCGAGAAAGCTGGACACTATAAGAAAAACTATCTTGATCCACCAAAATCAACAGAAGACATGCCTCATCTGTCGATCAAAGGAAGAGTGTTCGACATCTCTGTTCCAGATGTTGGTCCCTCAGGAGACGTTGTAGAGAGTAGGGAGCAATAAATGACTATGTAATATTAACTTGTAAATGTTGTAGTGTAACCAGTATTATTATTAGTAATAATAATAATAATAATGGTCATGATGTGTGTTTTAGGATATTTTCTTATGACTGACCGAATGACCTGAGTTTTGTTCGACTTAGGAAGTTCATTCTCTTATATTTCTAAGTCGTTCGTAGTTGAGATCAGGGAAAGGTCAACTAAGTTGGCTTTCCAACTTAATGTGGTGATCCTATTGGAATAACACAGCTTAGTGTCAAGGTATTTACGATCAAGGTCAGTTTGATTCTGATGGACATGTAAGAATATGATATTATTCTGGAAATGAACTGGTTATCACAATATTCTGCAATGATAGATTGTACAAAGAAGAGAATCTTCGTTGAATACCCAGACCAAGGATGGGGCTTGATACAAGAAGTTAAACCAGAAGAATCCAAGAAGGTGATCTCGACAATCAAGACCTACCGTCATCTAACAAAAGATAATATGGGCTACCTAACTTGTGTGACGGTATCTTCCTCGTCAGTTCTAGGGATACAAAAGGCAATATAAGCCACCCCGATGTCTTCCCAAAAGAGTTACTTGGTATACCATCGCACAAAGAAATGAAATTTCTT
Organism: Posidonia australis; assembly: GCA_024699735.1. Classification (NCBI taxonomy): domain Eukaryota; kingdom Viridiplantae; phylum Streptophyta; class Magnoliopsida; order Alismatales; family Posidoniaceae; genus Posidonia; species Posidonia australis. The sequence continues at coordinate 23,318 of JAMKQA010022722.1, forward strand.
ATTAATCCAGTATTGGAATCAAGATCCATTTCAAAGGTTCCATATAGAATAACACCTGTTGAACTTAGAGAGCTCTGGATGCAACTGCATGAATTACTAAACAAAGGATTTATTCATCCAAGTATATCACCCTAAGAGCATCAGTATTGTTTGTTAAGAAAAAAGACAATTCACTCTATTTATGCATAGACTAGCAGGTATTGAACTAAATAAATCACAATCAAAAACAAATATCTGTTGCCCCAGATAGATGATAGCTTCATCCAGTTGCAAGGAGCATCAATTTTCTCCAAGATAGACCTGAGATCGGTGTACCATGAGCTCAAGATGTGAGAGACAGATGTACACAAAACGACTTTCGAGACTCGATATGGTCATTACGAATTCCTACTTATGTCGTATGAGCTTATAAATGCATCAATAGCATTTATGAACCTGATACAGACCCTACCTAGACCAATTCCTCATCGTATTTGAAAATAACGTACGAGTATATTCTTTGGATGTAGCAACCCACCAAGTACACTTGAGGATTGTGCTAGAGACACTAAAACAACACTAGTTTTATGCAAAATTCTAAAAGTACGAGTTTTGATTGAAAGAGGTGGCATTCCTCGACCACATCATTTCCAAGAAAGGCATTAAAGTTGATCCAGCTAAGGTAGAAACTATTAACAGTCAGGCCAGACCGAAGAATATGATAGCAATTAAAAGCTTTCTTGGTTTCGTAAGATATTACCAAAGATTTATCTAGCATTTTGTTGAAAATTGCAGTCTCTTTGACCAGACTGACCTGGAAGGAGATTCCCTTTGTATGAGATTAACAGTGTACGAAGAGCTTCAAGGAATTTAAAGCTCATATAGTCATAGTTCCAATTTTGACACTGCCATCTGAAAGCGATGGTATCATAGTCTACAGTGATACCTGTGGGACTAGGTTGGGATGCATCTTGATGCAACATGGAAAGATGGTAGTGTATGCCTCACGCCAACTAAAGAACTACGAAGAATTATGTCACTTACGACTTAGAAATGGTTGTAGTAGTATTTACCTTGAAGATTTGGACGCACCACCTCTACGACGAACAGTTTAAAGTGTTCATAGATCATCAAAACCTAAAGTACATCTTCATGTAAAAAGATCTAAGACAAAGGAGATAGATGAAGTACCTCAAAGATTATGATTTTAACCCGTCATATTACCCAGAAAAGGCTAATGTGGTCTCAGATGCACTGAATAAGCATACACATGTCATGGCCAGCTTCATAATCAAAGAATATTATCTATGCAAGGGTTAGTCGAGTGTAGGCTACGAAGATAGTCTCAAAGATTTGTTGGGACTCTGGTAGCAAACTTGCCTATTCGTCCAAGATTGCAGAGACTATTGTGGTAGCCTAACAGTTAAGCCCATTTGTCTGATTTACATGGTAGAAATTAGAGGCAGAAAAAGTACCTTATTTCTCAATTAGTGTAAACGAATGACACAGATATGACATGTGGCTATATGTACCTTAAGTGGAAGAGATCAAACAACGACTACTTGATGAAGCCCAAGGATCTAGATACACCACCCACCCAAGCAACACCAAGATGTATAAGGATCTCAAGAGAAACTTCTAATGGCCTATATAAAAAGGGAGATTACTGAGTGTGGCGAGGTATGCTACTTGTCAAATGGTAAAGATTAAGCATGAAAAGTCTAGAAGGGCTCTACAACCTTTGAATATTTTAGTCTGAAAATGGGAACATGTGTTGATAGATTTTGTGACAAAATTGCCCTAGACAAGAAGAAAAAAGGATATTGTATGGGTGATTATCGACCAGTTCATCAAATCAACACATTTCTTATCGATGAGGGTGAATATTTCCCTATCGTAGTTGGCCAAGCTGTAAGTGACAGAGATCGTTCGATTGCATTGAGTTTCAATATCAATCGTGTCTAACAAAGACACTCGGTTCACCTCTAAATATTAGGGTGTAACGCACCGATTCCGGACACACTACCAAAACACAGTATCAAGCATAATTACACTACTTACAGAAACATCAAATAACTGTAACTAAGGCTCACCTTCAAGGTCACAATGAGCGACTAGAAGCTCCAACTCCTGCACCGGAACTCGACTGCACGTGGTCTACACCTAAAACCAAATAGCACACGTGAGTGACATCAAGTCACCTAGTACGCACCCAAAAACATACAAACCACAAAAACCTCAGCAAAAACATAAATCTCTTTTTTTTCAAAACTTGGTTCTCTTTTTGAAAAAAAATCATCCTTTCTTTTATTAAACAATAACTTGGGAATTCAATCCCAATCCTTTCTTTTTCGAAAGCCATGTTTCCTTTTCTTTTCTCAAAACATTTGGAAATTCATTCCAAAACCATTTTTTCTTACAAAACATTCCTTTAAATTTCTATCAAAAACCTTTTGGAATTCATTTTTCCAAAACATTTCCATTTCTAATATTTGGGATTTCTTCCCAAAACACACTTTCAAATTCACATTTCTGACCAGATCCAACCTAAAACACAATGTCCCATTAGGTTCAAAACCAAATCATAGACATTGATTGACAGCTGCTTAAAACATCATCATTTCTTTTCAGGATTTTAGGATCATTTCATCAACCCAATCCTGATCAAATCACATTTCACTTTCTATATTCATTTCCACTTTTCTTTATTGTTGTTACCTTAATAATGGGTAACCAGGCACATAAGCAGTAGGCGAGGACATCCTTCCACTACCTTCTTGCACTGCCGCGATGAAATTCCCCGTGCGGGATGTCACCGCCCCGGTAAACCGACCTCAATTTCATTTTCATAAGTGTACAGGAATACGTCTGACGTCTCAATCGGTGACCAGAACAACTAGGTCCAATGACCTAGGCTCAGCCTACACCGTCGATGACCCGAACTAGACTCAAAAGCCCAGACTCAACCTACACCGCTACGAGCTCAGTGACCCGAACAACTAGGTACAACGACCCAGGCTCAGCCTACATCGTCGGTGACCCGAACAACTAAGTATGAAAACCCAGGCTCAGCCTACACCGTTATGAGCTCGACAACCACATTATCAGTATTCCATTTCAAAACCATTTTTCATTTCATTCCATTCGTCTAGTTGCAAGACTCTATTTCCTTGCAACACTTGACCCTCAACTAGGGTCCCAACTCAAGTCATGAAAACCATACTTAAAGTCATAAATTGGGTCTCATGTCCAAAACCACATAAAACCATCTTTTCATTCATTAATAGGGTCTAAAACCCAAAACCACACACAAATCCATTTGTTTGTGGTTCCACATGCCTCCATGTCATTACATAGGGAAACATCATTCATATAAACCCACAATACCAATAAAATCATTTAACATTTGTTAAGTTTAAGGATTAGTTAAACAAGAAAATAAAATGAAATGAAGAAGAACAGAAAAAAAACAAATACGCAAATTTACGTGGTTCACCCAAGAAAGAGCTACGTCCACAAGGCAGATAGGCTTCACTATTCTTCAGAAGAATACAACTCAGACCAAGAGTACAACTCTTGTACAACTCGTACTCACAGAAATTTCACTAGAACCAGTTTTCAGACCAGATGATATAAAACCTCAAAGACAGAGAACAGAAGGAATCAATTTCTCGATTTTTGCTATGCTGAAACACAAACCCTGCCTCCTCCTTATATAGCAGTGGAGGAGGGAGAACAGGTGCGGATGCGTGGATGCATCCACGTACGGAGCGAACGCGACGGACGAGGAGCAGGCACGAGCAAACGGAGAGCTCGACGGATCCCTACGTCCAAGTATCCCACAAGCAGGCGCGGCGGTAGGGGAGAAGGCGCGTGCGGTTCGGAGCAGGCGCGACGGCAGGGGAAAAGGCTCGTGCGGTTCCCTGCGCAGATCAGACACGGCGGCTGGAGAAGAGGTGCGGTTCCTTTTCACGACGCATCGGAGCATGCGCGGCGGCTGGGAAGAAGGCCTGTGCGGTTCCCTGCTCAGATCAGACGCGACGGCTGGAGAAGAGGTGCGGTTCCCTTCCGCGACCCATCGGAGCAGGCACTGCAGCTGAGGAGAGGCGCGCGATTCGAGGCAGGTGCGGAGGCTTCCTTCCGCGAGCAGGAGGTGCGGGTGAAATCCCACGACTGAGAACAGGGCATTAATACTGAATTTTTTTTTTATTATTTATTTTATCAGAGCATATTCAAGTCATTTTCTACAAATCTCCACCTTGACTTGTATATTCGCCCTGCTGAACAGAACAGATCTAGATACGATCACAAATATAGAGCAAATTTAAGTAATGGACAAACTTGCTCTCTAGAACAGCTTTGGTGAAAAAATCTGCAGAATTATCTTCAATAGCGATTTTAGCAAACTTTATCCTCTTTTCACCTCGGATAAAGTGATACATTATGTCAATATGTTTAGTCCTTTCATGATGGACATGATCCTTGGCTAAGCAAATGGAACTAAGGTTATCACAGAAAATGTCAAGAGAATCCTGATGTAAGCCAAAATCACTAAGCAAACCTTTTAACCAGATACCTTCCTTTACAGCCTCTGTCATTGCAACATATTCAGCCTCAGTAGATGACAATGTGACTATTGGTTGAAGAGATGCCTTCCAGCTCACCACTGAATTTCCCACTGTAAACACATAACCAGTCATAGACTTTCTAGTGTCCCTGTCTGCTCCAAAATCTGAGTCAGAATAGCCTTTGATAAGGCAATCAACACTATTTCCATATCTTAGACCCCGGTTAATGAATCCTTTAAGATACCTGAAAATCCGTTTTACAGCTTGCCAATGTTCTCGCCCTGGATTACACATAAAACGACTAACAACACTTACAGCATGTGCTATA
>JAMKQA010022723.1:0-25923 GCA_024699735.1 Posidonia australis
CTTATATAGGATTTTCTCATGGGTAACTCATGGGAATGGGGAGAGCCTCGTAGACGAAAAGCCTGGAAGATTCCATGGCATATTCGTTGCTAAAGGTAACAGCTATGGGAGGTGGAAAGCTAGCAGCCCGCAGCTTGCGAAGTGGTGTGCGCCAGGGATGTGCGCCGGCTATGTGTGCCACCTATGTGTGCTAGGGAGGTGTGCTAGGGAAGTGTGCTAAGGAGGTGTGCTACGGAAGTGTGCTAGGTAAGTGTGCTAGCTAAGTATGCTAGGTAAGTGCTCTCCCTTACTTGTTTGGTTTTCTAATTGGGCTGCAGGCTGGCTATGGGTTTGGGATTGGTTCAAGGGTCAGTCACATCCAAAGCAACATCTGGAGTCTTATCAATGAGTCACCTCAAAATCGGGGTGTCTACAGGTTCCAAGCCACTGTCTGTACATCAATAATGACTCGATTCACTCTCGGTGGTTCCGAGCCATTGCTTATACAAGGGTAGCGACTTGGTTGACTCTCGACGATTCCAAGCCACTACCTGTACTCCAGTAGTGACTCGGTTCATTCTCAGAGGTTCCGAGCCATTGCTTGTACATCGGTAGCGACTCGATTCACTTTTAGTAGTTCTGAACCGTTGCCTATTGTAGACAACCCAATTTTGCAGGATGGAGATGTGGTGGCTGAGCTCTAACCGTAATTGAAGCCCATTAGCCCCATGGAGGCCCACAACGCCCACATTGCCCCATTAAACCCTATTTTAGCCCACTTGGGCCCACAAGTCTTGTTTAGGCCCATTTAACCTATTTGGGCCCATTGAAGCCCACTTAGGCCCATGGAGGCCCACAAGACCAATTTAGGCCCATCACAACCCATTAAGCCCACATAGGCCTACATTTTTCACCCTGAACATTTAAAATAATGTTTTCTAAGTTTTAAACTTCAATAAAAGCCCTCTAGAGTTTATTAAATGTATTTTGTTTCAGGAAAATTGCATAAAACACCCTAGGTTTCCTTGGAATCTTTCTGAATGCTCTTTTTTCTGGTTAATTTGCATTTAAGCCGCTGCATTCTTCTAAAATGTCCAGGATGTTATTTTGCTGGTTAAATTGCACTTCAGCCCCATAAGTTTTTGAAAACTTGTCTGAAGTATGTTTTCTTAGGGTAAATTGCACTTTAACCCTCTATCTTTACTGAAATTCTTCTAGATGCTTTATTCTACCGGGCAATTTTCAGTTTAGCCCCTGTACTTCAATGATTTTACTCTGAATGCCTGTTTGTAGGGGTAAAATGATTGTTTTGTTGCATTTTTACCTTGAATTTCCACTGAATTGCATGTTTTAGTGGTAAAATTGCATTTTTACCCCTAGGAAAATTCATTTTGACTAGGATTGCACATTTTTGCACATTTGACCCCTGATTTCTTCATAATTGCATAGAATGTGTTTTCCTATGTATTTTTGAAGATTTGGGCTTCAGAATGTTATTTTTCCTTGGAATTTGGGTTTTCTACACAAAACCCCTAGAATTTTCATATTTGCACTCACACTTGCATTTTGCACATATTTTCACATCTTTCCGTAAAAGTTTTCTTGCTTTTGCGCACGCATTCCTAGCATGTTTCTAGTTTGGTTTTCTCGCCGCTTCCCGGATTTCGCCTTTAGACTTGTTTTGGCTTTCCATCGCCCGAGGGCGTACATTAAAAGGCATGTCATAGCCGACATGGTCCCAGAATGAGGATTATTTTCTCATTTTTGATTTTCTCAGATTTATCCCAATTTTCGCTGTTTTACGAGATGCTTTCCGAGAATTTCTCAATTTTCACTATTTTCCTAATCGCCCAAGGGCATACAGTAAAGCGGCATTCTCAATGCCTACATTTGACCCACTGTAGACACCCCAATTTTGCAGGATGGAGATGTGGTGGATGAGCTCTAACCCTAATTGAAGCCATTTAGGCCCATGGAGGCCCACAAGGCCCACATAGGCCCATTAAACCCTATTTGAGCCTGCTTGGGCCCATAAGACCTATTTAGGTCAATTTAACTCTTTGAAGGCCTATTTGATTTTATAAAGCCCATTTAATTCATTTGAAGGCCCACATTGGCCCATTAGGCCGACATAGGTCCATTAAGCCTAGTTGAGCCCACTTTGGCCCCAAAGCCCATGAAGGCCCATCATAAACAATTTAACTTTTCTCTTCCAACCCAACATCTTATTACATCCTCTCCATATTCATTATCATCTCCACTTATTAATTTTTACCCAAAAATACAAATATTACACTCTTCTTCCTACTTCCCCACTGAACCTATTTTCTCTTCACGAATCCAGCTCAATCGCTCTTCCTCACTGAGCTCAACCCCCAACCCATCTCACCATTGATCTTGAGAATTACCCAAGCATCTCTAGCAGCTGGATGGGTCACCGGAGGAGCTCGGATTGCCGTTAGTTGTTGTCGGCAAACAGGGAGCAAGGGGGGGCAGCCGTCTGTTAGGTCGTTAGGTGTTCTGTTGGGAGGTTAGAAGGTTGGTTAGTGGGTATGTTAGAGGAGTGGAGGCTGTTACAGTGTTGGGTTTGGTTCTCTGCTGCCTATAAAAGGGGAGGTAGAGATGGAGTTTGAGAGACACATTTTTGCCACACTAGAGAGAAGGAGAGCGAAGAGCCAAAGAGTGCCAATGGGAGAGGAGAATTTGCGGAGAAGAGAAGTAGTGGATTCCAGAGCTCCGACGAGGCATCTCAGGCCAGGTACGCCCCAATGATTCCTCTTAGTCTTCAATTCGTAGCTCCCTAGGTTCCCTTCCCCCTTCCTAAAGCAGCTCCAAGGGATCCAGAGTGATCCCTTGGCCAGAGGAGCTCCACCGTGCCCCGCCCTCGCCGTTCTCCAGGGAAAGAGGTGGGGGGCAATCCAGGAAGTTTCCTGGATCCCCGATCGCTTTCTCCACCTTCTCTGGTCTCCCCGGTGCTCCACCGCCCTTTGGATCGCCGTTTCGACGCTTCTAGCAGCCTCCACGCCGATCGCCGGAGGATAACGCCAGAACTCCGGTCGCCGGAGAAGACAACCACCTCAGAGGTGGACTGCGCATCTCCAGCCCTCCTGTGTTGCTCCGTGCCTCCAGAAACAAACCAAAGCTTCCTACGAGCACACCGGACTGCCTGGAGCCGCTCCTTGGGCCCCTGATGGTTGCAACGACGTCGCCCGCCGAAGAGGACGCCGTCGACGATTGTCGGAGCACGTCTCCGCTCCCTACTTCTCCATTCTACTCCAAAAGAAGTGTGGACACTCCTCGATGCTCCAAGATGCCTTCGCAACTGCTAGAACGCCGCACCACTGCCCTCCAGAGGCCCTTTCTTCCCCGACGTCGTCACCGGAGTTCCTTAACGGCGAGGGAGGTGGGAGGACCACTCCCACCGATTGATCCCTGATCTACTCCGTTGGATCCTCTACTCTCACTCCCTTCTTGCTTCCCGTGAGGTCTGATATGAGATCAGGCCACGGGATGGCCTTGTATGCCCCCTCCAGCGGTCGTCAATGGCGGAGCACCGTCGCCGGCGACCGTCGTTCTTTCTTTCTTTTAAAACAATTTATAAAAACATTTATTTTAATAAACTTTTGAAATTCTTTTGGATGCTTTATTCTACTAGGCAATTTGTAGTTTAGCCCCTGTACTTCATTGATTTAACTCTAAATGCCTGTTTTTAGGGGTAAAATGACTGTTTTGCCCCTGAAACTTTTTTAAATCATTTTTCTTGCATTTTTACCTTGAATTTCCACTGAATTGTTTTAAATGCATGTTTTAGTGGTAAAATTGCATTCTGACCCTTAGAGAACTTCATTTTGACTAGGATTGCACATATTTGTACATTTGACCCCAGATTTGTTCATAATTGCATAGAATGTGTTTTCCTATATATTTTTGATGATTTGGGCTTCAGAGCTTCAGTTTTCCTCGGAATTTGGGCTTTTTGCACAAAACCGCCTGGAGTTTTCATGTTTGCATTCACACTTACATCTCTCCACACAAGTCTTCATGCCTTTTCTACTTGGCTTTGCGCACACTTTTCCTAGCTCGTTTCTAGCTTTGTTTTCTCGCCGTTTCCTGGATTTTTCCCTAGTTTTCGCCATTCGATTTGTTTTGGTTTTCCATCGCCCGAGGGCGTACATTAAAAGGCTTGACAAAGTCGACATGGTCCCGAAATGAGGATTAATGCTCAGACGTTCTTCAGGCTTGGATCAAACAGTTAACTGAAAGTGATCATGACAAGCTGCGGATTTGAGGAATCTCTACAAAGCTTCTAGATATTGCAAAGGTGGAGGTTTCTCGTTATTTTCTGTGTGCAACTGCCTGATTTTGGAAGCCAGATCATCACATATTCCACTTTGGGAGGATCGAATTGACCCCAACCCTGGAGGAGGTCCATAGAATTTGCTGCCTACAGAGGTTCCTGGGACCCACCTTGTTCATGCGGCATGACGTGTATTCCTCAGTCTTGTGCGAGCTAATTGGCCTATCAACTGGTGAATGTGGTCGTCAGCTCATTTGTTCAGATAGACTCTCTCCCATACTGAAACTAGCTTATTTTGACGAAGTGGCCGGAATGCGCACCTCCCTAGGCGATGATCTATGGTTGAAAGGCATTGTTGTCCTTTTCCTAGGACAGCTGATTTTCAGCCATGGCCGGATGGTTGTGAATATTGAAGTCGCTAAGATTTCTTTGGCATTTGTCACCCGACAAATAGATCTGGCTCTGGTCATCTTGGCAGAAACTTATCGGGCGCTGGATCGATCGTTGCGTTGTTGTCGGCATTTTTATGGCTGTGGAGCCTTTGTACAAGTATGGATGGCTACACATCTAGGTGTAGTAGTCTTGTGCCCACAACGATCAGCCTTCGAATCCTACAGTCAAAGCGGCCATGTGCACACGCTCACCTCAGTTCAGAAGGAGTACGAGCGATTAGAAAGCCTGACAAAACAGAAGATCATTTGGCGCATTATTCCCTTGGCTTCACATGACTTTAAGGCTTTCTTCAATGCAGTTGAGATGTGGCTTATTGTCCAGCCAGGATTGACTGGTGGAGTGGAATATCACCCAATCCGTGTGATGCGGCAGTTCGGTTACCAGCAAGATGCCTTTGTTCAGGGGAAAATGCCAGCACGGTTCCAAGAATACCCCTTAGGCTCATTCACTATGACTAAGGAGCTATCTCACCTGCTCAGTGGCTCCAAGCGATCAAAAGATCTTGCAGTCGTAGAGGGGAAGAGTTGCACAGCAGATTATGAAGCCGAAGTCGAAGAGACCTGGCCAATCTACAGTGCCACCCCGAGTCGTATGCTCTTTGCCAAAACCTCGAGCTCCAAGAGATCCAGAGATGATGAAGATTCTTAACATTCACATCATGTTACTGGTTCTTTGCAAGCTGATGTACATGTAAACATTCCATTGACTCTGATATTAAAATTCTTCAGAACATTTCTGGCCAGCTTGATTGATTGATCATGGTTGATGCAGAACGAAGATCGCCACCCTGACAACGTGTGCAAGACTAGTGCCAAACTCTACTTTCTTCTGCTTGTCGACTTGGCACTGGGGACCACTCAGATAATAGCCAAGTATCTCGTTTTATTGCCCCAATCTAGACGAATGAAGTCTTCATAGCTTCTATGCCAGAAAAGGTGGTGTTCCTTTTACATTTGAGATTTTCCCATCCACGGTTCGTTCCAATGGTATGGATCCTAGTGTTCCTTTACATTTGAGATTTTCTTGTCCATGGTTCATTCCAATGGGACGGATCCTGGTGTACCTTTTACATTTGAGATTTTCCTATCCACGGTTCTTTCCAATGGGACGGATCCTGGTGTTCCTTTTACATTTTGAGATTTTCCGATCCACGGTTCGTTCCAAGGGGATGGATCCTGGTGTTCCTTTTTATTTTGAGATTTTCCTATCCACGGTTTGTTCCAATGGGATGGATCCTGGTGTTCTTTTACATTTGAGATTTTCCTATCCACGATTCGTTCCAATGGGACGAATCTTGGTGTTCCTTTTACATTTGAGATTTTCCTATACACAGTTCGCTCTAATAGTACGGATCCTGGTGTTCCTTTACATTTGAGATTTTCCTATCCACGGTTCGTTCCAAGGGGACGGATCCTGGTGTACCTTTTACATTTGAATTTTCTTATCCATGGTTCGTTCCAAGGGGACGGATCCTAGTGTTCCTTTTACATTTGAGATTTTCCCATCCACGGCTCGTTCTAATGGGATAGATCCTGGTGTTCCTCTACATTTGAGATTTTCCTATCCAAGGTTTTTTCCAATGGGACGGATCCTGGTGTTCTTTTACATTTGAGATTTTCCTATCCACGGTTCGTTCCAATGGGACAAATCCTGGTGTTTCTTTTCACATTTGAGATTTTCCTATCCACGATTCATTCCAATGGGACGGATCCTGGTGTTCCTTTACATTTGAGGTTTTCCTATGCACGGTTCATTCCAATGGGACGAATCCTAGTGTTCCTTTTACATTTGTGATTTTCCTATCCACAATTCGTTCCAATGGAACGGATCCTGGTGTTCCTTTTACATTTGAATTTTCCCATCCACGGCTCGTTCTATTAGGATGAATCCTGGTTTTCCCCTTTTCACCTTTGATTTACCTCCTTGTGGGCTGGTAGCCCGAACTACCTGGATGACTTCCGTGACCAGCACTTCTTGGTCGGCAAGTGCTGTGAGTCTTGTCCGATGCTTTTCTCGACAAGTGTGATAATCAGCCATGTCTTTTAGGAGCTGATTGGTCGTCAACTTGTCAGTTTTTGGTCTTTTGTTTTTGTTTCTCTGTTTGGCTTTGGCTATGGCAATGGGACCTCTTGTGCATTCACTGACTAGTGGCTAGTTGCCGGTGGCTAACTCGTACTTTTGCTTATGGCTACAAGTGGGGTGTTTTTGTCAACCCTGAGCATCAGTCTCTATTCTACTCGTCCTTTGACCTCGCTCAGGGAGGGGCATCTACAAACACCCCAATTTTGCAGGATGGAGATGTAGAGGCTGAGCTCTAACCCTAATCGAAGTCCATTAGGCCCATGGAGGCCCACATAGGCCCATTAAATCCTATTTGAGCCCACTTAGGCCCACAAGTCCTATTTAGGCCCATTTATCCTATTTGGGCCCATTGAAGCCCACTTTGGGCCATGGAGGCCCACAAGACCTATTTAGGCCCATCACAACCCATTAAGCCCACATAGGCCCAATTGAAGCCCATTAGGCCCATGGAGGCCCACAATGCCCATTAGGCCCACATAGCCCACTTTGGCCCCAAAGCCTATGAAGGCCCACCATAAACAATTCAACCCAATTTTTCCCTATTTTTTCTTCCAACCCAACACCCCATTTCTTCTTCTCCATTTCCATTTGTTCCCTTCACTCATTGTTTTTTAACAATCCAACACTCATCCCTCTCATCTCACCCTTTTATTTTTCTCACTTAGCCACTAAATCCACTCCTTCTCCCCATTTCTCTCACGATTCAGCCACTGAACCCACCTCCTTACTGAGCCACTCCAACCCAACCAAGCCCCACTGATCCAGTAAGCCACCAAAGCAGTTAGAGCCACTGGATCAGCCGTCGGCGAGGCTTGGATCACCGTTCATCTCTATCAACGAGCAGGGGACAGGATGGAGCATATGGGGGACAGTGTTTGTTAGTTGGTTAGGCTGTTACGAGTCTAGTTGGGGAGGTTATAGGGTTGTTAGGTGCTTCTGTTAGGGAGTTGGAAGTCTGTTAGAAGTGGGTCGCCCTTTTCCCCACCTATATAAGGAGGGGTGGATGTAGAGATTAAAAACCTTTTCGCGAGAGAGAGAGAGAGAACTCAAAGTGCTAGTGAATTCCAGAGAGAAAGGGAGGCTCATAGGCCAGGTATGCTCTCCTCAGACCTCTTTTAGTTTCGAATATAGTTTCCTAGAGTCCCCTCTCTCTTTCTAGATTGTTTCTGAGCAATTCAGAGATCCTGGAGCTCGCCGTCGCCATTTTCCAGCAATGTAGGTGGGGGAAACCATCCAGGGCACGACCCTGGCCCCCGAGCTTCCTCTCCTCCTCCTCTGGTCATCCTCGAGCTTTTTCGCTCCCTGGATTGCCGCTCCATCACTTCCAGCAGCCTCCACGCCGATCGCCGGAGGATAACGTCAGAATCGCCTTCGCCGGAGAAGACAACCACCTCAGAGGTGGACTATGCATCTCCCGCGTTGCTCTGTGCCTCCAGAAACACACCGAAGCTTCCAACGAGCACACCAGACCGCCTGGAGCCGCTCCTCAGGCCCCTGAGTGCTGCAATGACGTCGCCCACAGGAGCGGATGCCGTCGACGCCTGTCGGAGCACATCTCCACTCCCTACTTCTCCATTCTGCTCCAGAAGAAGCGTGGACACTCCTCGATGCTCCAAGATGCCTCCGCAACTGCTAGAACGCCACGCTGCTACCCTCTAGAGGCCCTTTCTTCACCGACGTTGTCGCCGAAGTTCTGCAACGGCAGAAGGGGTGGGGGGGCCATTCCCACCACCTGAATCTCGATCCACTCTATTGGATCTTCTTCCCTCTCTTCCTTCTTGCCTCCTGTTCAATCTGATCTAAGATCAGACCACGGGAGGTCATGGTTGGTCCTTCTGATGGTCACCGGCGGCGGAGCTCCGTTGTCGGCGCCGTCGTAGCCTTTTAAAACAAAAATAAAACATTAAAAAACAATATTCTGAATAAACTACAAACATTTAAGTTTTTCTTTCAACTAGGTCCTTTTTTCATTTCTTTTAGGTCCTTTTATTACAATTAAGTCCTCCACTCATTTTTCTGAAATCTTTCGAATAAAGTTTTAACTGAAAATATTACATTTTTCACCCTGAACATTTAAAATAATGTTTTCTAAGTTTAAAACTTCAATAAAAGCCCACCAGAGTTTATTAAATGTATTTTGTTTCAGGAAAATTGCATAAAACACCCTAGGTTTCCTTGGAATCTTTCTGAAAGCTCTTTTTTCTAGTTAATTTGCATTGAAGCCCCTGCATTCTTCTGAAATATCCAGGATGTTGTTTTCGCAGGTTAAATTGCACTTCAGCCTCATAAGTTTTTGAAAACTTTTCTGAAGCATGTTTTCTCAGGATAAATTGCACTTTAACCCTCTGTCTTTACTGAAATTCTTCTCGATGCTTTATATTGCTGGGCAATTTGTAGTATAGCCCCTATACTTCATTGATTTTACTCTGAATGCTTGTTTGCAGGGGTAAAAAGACGGTATTGCCCCTGAAACTTTCTGGAACCTTTCTAAATCATTTTTCTTGCATTTTTACCCTGAATTTCCACTAAATTGCATGTTTTAGTGGTAAAATTGCATTTTGACCCTTAGGAAAATTCATTTTGACTAGGATTGCACATGTTTGCACATTTGACCCCAGATTTCTTCATAATTGCATAGAATGTGTTTTCCTATGTATTTTTGATGATTTGGGCTTCAGAAATTTAGTTTTCCTCGGAATTTGGGTTTTTCCCACAAAACCTTTGGAATTTTAATATTTGCACTCACACTTACATTTTGCACATTTTTTCACATCTTTCCGCACAAGTTTTCTTGCTTTTTGCTTCATTGCTTTTGTGCATGCATTCCTAGCTTGGTTTTCTCGTCGCTTCCCAGATTTTCCTGGATTTCGCCTTTAGACTTGTTTTGGCTTTCCATCGCCCGAGGGCGTACAATAAAAGGCTTGTCAAAGCCGACATGGTCCCAGAATGAGGATTATTTTCTCCTTTTTGATTTTCTCAGATTTATCCCAATTTCCGTTGTTTTGCGAGACGCTTTCCAAGAATTTCTCGATTTTTACGATTTTCCTCATCGCCTAAGGGCGTACAGTAAAGCGGCATTCTCAATGCCTACATTTGACCCTCAGATTAACTTTCTCCCTTTATTTCATTTCTTTACTTTGATTTGGCATGTTTTCAGTCATCTTCATGCATAAGCATATAGAATAAGCAAGCATACATTCATTAGACCATTGATAGTAGGAAACCTAGAAAGTCTGAGTTTTCTCAAGTGCATGGGGGTGCCTAACCCCTTCCCCATGCGTAACAAGAATCCTTACCTTTTCTCTGGCCCGTATTCATTTATGCAATGTCCATTAGGCACAAAGCTCACACATACATTATGCATCTTATTTGCTTCTCGATTTTCTTGTGTTTTTTGGTTTTCCTCGTGTTTCCATTAAAAGACTAGGTGGCGACTCCTTTCCTTATCCTTTTTATCTTCCCTTGGTGTTTCCGGGTCTAGTCTCTTCCTCTGCATTCAACATCTTCACCGTGACCACATCGTGTCTCCTCGAGTGCTTTCATGCACCCGGTAGCGACTCAGTTCATTCTCGACAGTTCAGAGCCACTGCCTAGACATTGGTTGCGACCCGGTTCACTCTTGCCAGTTCCTTGCCGTTGTCGATACATCGGCAGCGACTTCGTTCATTCTCGGTTGTTCCGACCCACTACATGTACATCTACAGCGACTTGGTTCACTCTCGGTGGTTTCAAACCACTACTTGTACACCAATAGTGAGTCGATTCACTCTTCGCTGTTCCGAGTAGCTACCTGTACACTAGCGGCGACTCGATTCACTCTCGGTTGTTCCTAGCTGCTGCATCAACACTAGCAGCGACTCAATTCACTCTTGGTGGTTCCGAGCCACTACCTGTACACTAGGAGTGACTCGATTGACTCTCGACTGTTCCGAGCTGCTGTTTGTACACCGACAGCAACTGAATTCACTCTCAGTGATTCCAAGCCACTGCCTGTACACTAGCAGCTACTCAGTTCTTTCTGGCAGCTTCGAGCCACTGCTTGTACATCGACAGTGACTCGGTTCACTCTCAGCGATTGTACACCAGCAGCAACTCAGTTCACTCAAAGCTGTTCCGAGCCGCTGCTAGAGCACTAGCAGCGACTCAATTCATTCTCAGCGGTTCTGAGCCGCTGCTTGTGCACCGACAGCGACTTGGCTCACTCTCGATGGTTCTGAGCAGTTGCTTGTACATCGCTAGTGACTCGGTTCACTCTCAGTGGTTCCGAGCCACTACCTATTCACTAGTAGCGACTCAGTTCATTCTTAACGGTTTCGAGCCACTGTTTGTACATCATCAGTGACTCGGTCCACTCTCGGCGTTTCCAAGCCGGTTTCGAGCTATTGCTTGTACACCGACAACGACTCAGTTCACTCTCAGTGGTTCCAAGCCGTTTCCTGTATTCTAGCAGCGACTCGATTCACTCTCTATGGTTTCAAGCTGTTGCCTATATATTGGCAACGACTTGGTTTACTCTTGGCGGTTCCAAGCCGCTGTCTGTACACCGACAACGACCCAGTTCACTCTTGGTCATTCTGAGCCACTGCCTGTACACTGACAGCGACTGAAGTCACTCTCGGCAGTTTCAAGCCACTACCTGTACACCATTAGCGACTCGGTTCACTCTTTGCGGTTTCGAGCCATAGCTTGTACTCCGGTTGTGACTCAGTTCACTCTCGGTGGTTCCAAATCATTGCCTCAACACTGGTAGTGACTTGGTTCACTCTCGATCATTTTGAGCCATTACTTGTACACCAGCATTGACTCGGTTTACTCTCGATGGTTCCGAGCCGCTACCTGTACATCGACTGTGACTCAGTTCACTCTTAGAGATTCCAAACCACTACCTGTACACCAGCAGTGACTCGGTTCATTCGCGATGGTTCTGAACCATTGCTAGTACACCGATAGCGACTAGGTTCACTCTCGGTGGTTCCGTGCCAGTTTCGAGCCATTGCCTGTACTCTGGCAGCGACTCGGCTCACACTGGACGGTTCCTAGTCGCTGCATGTACACCGACAGCAACTTGGTTCACTCTCGATGGTTCCGAACCACTGCCTGTACATTGGCAGCGACTTGGTTCACTCTCGGCAGTTCCGAGCCGTAGCATGTACGCTGACAATGACTCGGTTTACTCTTCGCAATTCCGAGCCACTACATGTACACCGGCAGCTACTCAGTTCATTCTCGGTTGTTCCAGGCCGCTGCTGGTACACTGCAATGACTTGGTTCTCTCTCGGCAATTACGAGCCACTACGTGTACATCAGCAGTGACTCGGTTCATTCGCAAAGGATCCGAGCCGTTGCCTTCACACCAACAGCGACTCGGTTCACTCTCGGCTATTCCGAGCCACTACCTATACACCAGCAGTGACACGGTTTACTCACGGTGGTTTTGAGCAGTTTCCTGTACACCGGTAGAGACTCGGTTCAAACTCTGTGTTTCCGAGTCTGCAGTTCATTCTCGATGATTCTGAGCCACAACATGTACACTAGTAGTGACTTGGTTCACTCTCGGTGGTTCTGAGACACTACCTATACATTTGCAGTGACTCAGTTCACTCATAATAGTTCCGAGCCGCTGCCTGTACATTGACAGCGACTCCATTCACTATTGACGGTTCCGAGCCACCACTTGTACAACGACAGCGACCCAGTTCATTCTCGGTGGTTTTGAGCCATTACTTGCACACCGGCAGTGACTTGGTTCACTCTCAATGGTTCCAGGCCATTGCCTATACTCTCGTAGCGACTCGATTCACTCTTGGCAGTTCGAAGACACTGCCCGCACATTGGCAGTGACTAGGTTCACTCTTGGTGGTTCCTTGCAACTGCCTGTACATCGGCAGTGACTCAATTCACTCTCGGTGGTTCTGAGCCACTACCTATCCACCAGCAGCGACTCGGTTCACTCTCGATGGTTTCGGGCCACTGCATGTACACTAGCAGTGACTCGGCTCACTCTTGGCTGTTCCGAGCCGTAGCTTGTACGCTGACAGCGACTCGGTTCACTCTTCGCAATTCCGAGCCACTGCATGTACACCGACAGCTACTTAGTTCATTCTCGGTTGTTCCAAGCCGCTGCTGGTACACTGTAGTGACTTGGTTCTCTCTCGGCGATTATGAGCCACTTCTTGTACACCGGCAGTGACTCAGTTCATTCGCGGAGGTTCCGAGCCATTGCCTGCGCACCAACAGCGACTCGGTTCACTCTCGGCTATTCTGAGCCACTACCTACACACCAGCAACGACACGGTTTACTCACGGTGATTTTGAGCCACTGCCTGTACATCTGCAGCGACTCGGTTCAGTCTCTACGTTTCCGAGTCTCTGCAGCTCATTCTCGATGATTCCGAGCCACACCCTGTACACCAGTAGTGACTCAGTTCACTCTCGGCAGTTTTGAGACATTGCCTAGACACCCGTAGTGACTCAGTTCACTCTTAACAGTTTCAAGCTACTGCCTGTACATCGACAACGACTCCATTCATTATCGACGGTTCCGAGCCACTACTTGTACACCAACAGTGTGACCATGCTGGTGGAACCCTTGCGCGGCTCTCCTACTACTCAGTGTGTGGAAACGCACGAGGAGATCCGATACGGTCATGGCAAAGATGATGAATCCGGAGGAAGAGATAAGACCCGGAAACACCAAAGGAAGACAAAAAGGATAAGGAAAGGAATCACCACCTAGTCTTTTTAATGGAAAGACGAGGAAAACCAAAAACACCAGAAAAACTGGGAAGCAAACAAGATGCAGAATGTATGTGCTCCGTGCCTAATGGATAATGCACAAATGAATGCGGACCAGAGAAAGGGTAAGGATTCTGGTTATGCATGGGGAAGGGGTTAGGCACCCCCATGTGCCCGAGAAAACTCGGTCTTTCTAGGTTTTTCTACTGTCAATGGTCTGTTAAATGCGTGCTTGCTTATTCTATATGCTCATGCATGAAGAAGATTCAAAACATGCCAAATCAAAGTAAGAAGTGAAATAAAAGGAAAAAGTTAATCTGAGGGACAAATGTAGGCATTGAGAATGCCGCTTTACTGTATGCCCGTGGGCGATGAGGAAAATCGTGAAATTCTCGGAAAGCGTCTCGTAAAATAGCAGAAATTAGGATAAATCTAAGAAAATCAAAAAGGGGAAAATAATCCTCATTTCGGGACCATGTCGGCTTTGACAAGCCTTTTAATGTACGCCCTTAGGCGATGGAAAACCAAAACAAGTGAAAACCAAGGAAATTCCGAAAAATCAGGAGAAAACCAAGCTGGAATCAAGCTGGGAAAGTGTCCGCAAAATCGGGAAGAAAAGATGGGAAAATCCGTGCAAAATGATGTGAAAAGTCATGCAAAATGCAAGTGTAAATGCAAATATGAGAATCCAGGGGGTTTTGTGCAAAAAGCCCAAATTCTAGGAAAATTGAAGTTCTGAAGCCCAAGTCATCAAAAATACATAAGAAAAGACATTCTATGCAATTATGAAGAAATCTGGGGTCAAATGTATAAACATTTGCAATCCTAGTCAAAATGAAGTTTCCTAGGGGTCAAAATGCAATTTTACCATCGAAACATGCATTTAAATCAATTCTGCATAAAATCAGGGTACAAATGCAAGAAAAATGTCTCAGAAATGATCCATGAAGTTTCAAGGGCAAAATGGTCATTTTACCCCTGAAAACAAGTAATCAAAGTAAAATCAATGAACTACAGGGGCTAAACTGCAAATTACCCAGCATAGTAAAGCATCCAGTAGAATTTCAGTAAAGACAGAGGGTTAAAGTGTAATTTACTCTGAGAAAACAAGCTTTGGAAAAGTTTTAAAAACAAGTTCAGGGGTTTAAATACAGATAAACCAAAGAAATGAACATTCTGGAAAGTTTCTGCAAAGTCCAGGGGTCTAAATGCAATTTAATCAGCAAAAATGAGCATTCAAAAACATTTAAAAGAATACAAGGGCTTCAATGCAATTTCTACAAAAAAAATGAACTTCCAGAAAGAATTTGAGAAAGCTCAGGGGCCTCTATGCAATTTGTCTAAAGCAAAAAGCATTTTAAAAGAACTAGAGGGCTTTTACTAAAGTTTTAAACTCAGAAAACATTATTTTAAATGTTCAGGGTAAAACATGCAATATTTTCAGCTAAAACTTTATTCGAAAGATATAAGAAAATGACTGAAGGACCTATATGTAATAAAAGGACCTAAAAGTAATGCCAAAAGGATCAAAATGAAAAAAAACAATTTTTTGTATTTTATTCAAATAAAATGTTTTAAATTGTTTTTTAAATGAAAACAAGAAATGACGGTCGCCAGTGATGGAGCTCACTGCCGACGACTGCCGGAGGTGGCAAACAAGACCTAAAAGTAATGCAATATTTTAACGTTTTTCTAGGGTTCTTAGGGTTTTCCTAGGGCTTTTAGGGTTTTATTAGAGTTTTTTAGTGTTTTTTAGAATCTTGTTAGGGTTTGGTCCATTTGCAAGCATATTGGGGTGTCTACATGTGGTGATCCTAAGATGTGGCTTGTTTGGCGAAGGTGGTGAGTGCTTGAAAGCTGCCACTGCGAAGGGAGCTCTCTACACGCACGCCTACCCGAATCAAAGATGGAAAGGTGGTGACAGGCTGAAAACTCAACAAAGCTCCAACATTTGGCTATTCGCGTCGTATAATAATTTTGATAGACTCCTCGTCGGAGAGTCTATCTCTCACTTGTGATGCAAGGGCGCACCAATGGCTGACGTACTCCCCAAACGACTCATGGGGTTTCTATCTTGTGGTGACAAGATCCTTCCTCTTTTGGAACAAGTCGAGATTGAAGGCATATTGGTCCATGAAGGCCTGTGAAAGGTCGTTCCAAGTCTTGATCGAGCCCATGTCAAGCGACATGAACCACTTGAGGGCTGGATCGGTGAGACACTTTTGGAAAAAACAGATCAGCAGCCTCTCATCAGCTTAAATCTAAGCGAGGTCTCCGTAATATGCCTTGAGGTGTGAAATAGGACAACTCTTAGCATTATAATTTTCAAAGTCTGGGATTCGGAAATGCGCTGGGAGTGTTGCCTCTGGGAAATAGCAGAGGTCATGGAATCCGTAAGGTTGGCAGTCGCCTCCCTACACTTATCGAATTACTCTCTCTAGGTCACTCACCCTAGCGTAGAGGGTATCTGGAGCTGCTGTCAATAAGGGTGATGTAGTAGGGGGAACAGCCACATATGCTATGTGGGTCACACCTAAGTGCTCCTCCGGGTCCACCATCATGCCTCCTAGTGTTGTGGCATGATGGCCAGCATATCCATGCATAAGTGCTGAATGAGGTTGTGGGAATGAAGGTGCATGAACTTGATGATGTGTGGGGGGAGGATGAGTAGAAAGCTGTGTAGTAGTGGGTGCTGAGTGTGGGAGTGGTAGCTGCTGCTATAGGACAATGCCAGGCTACAGGCTCTGTGGATGTTGTACTTTAGCCAACCCAAGGGGCTGGCCACCCGATGCTGGAGTAGGATGCTGTGCAGTGAGGTGGTGTGTCTGAGGCAGTGGTGTCACTCCTAACATGGGTGCTGTGAGGAGCTGGGGTGAGGGCTGAGGTGGTGGTGCAGAAGGTGATGCTTGGAACACTGGAGTAGGTTGTCGAGGAACCTCAGGAACAGTGGGGTCCATAGTAGACTAGATAGCAACGGCCATGCCCTTGATCTTCTAGGCGAGGGCCAACTGGTATTCTACTTGTGCGGTAGGAGATCCCTCAGGGATAGTGAGGGGTGGCACAGTCAAAGGTCCGGATGTCAAAGACGGGATGGATACATATTGTCTTGGAAACAAGGAACCTTCAAGGGGTGTCGCCGCAGTGGGCTAAGTGCTAAAAGAGAAAGGGCCTTGAGGGAGTGAGACCGTTAGTGATACATTTGGAACCTGAGTAGGGGTCACTAAGATAGACTCAGTGCTTGGCTCCAGACCGACCAAGGTCTATGGATGTCTTATAGTGTAGGGGACAAAACCTCCATGATACACGAAGGGGATAGAGTGAACAACAGAAGTCACTGTAAGGGTAGGAGGGACTAAATGGAGTGCCCTCCTAAGCAACATTAATGGAGAGAGGCTTGCTAATGCACTGTGCCATGGCTAACCGGGAACAAGTGTGAATGGGTCTACAGTGGCAAATGAGGGGATGAATCCTAGAACGAGCTATCGTCAAAGTGACGAATAACTCAAGAAAAGATGATCAACAACAAAGCATTGCAAACCGGGGAATCAAGGCATGAACGCTCGAGCACTGGCTAAGGAACTCATGCTCTACCTTGAGAAAAGAAAACTACCGATGTTAAAACCAGTAATAAGATGCAGTTATTAAAGTGGCGTGAATGGCATCCATGCACATGGATGCATCTATTATTCTCTCTCTCACCAATCTAGTGTATCCTACCAGGCTGTCTACTTCGAGATCACACATAGGTAAATGGGTCTTTGACTCAGGCTAGAAAGTTAAGGTCCCTGCTCTAAATCCTGGCGAAAGCGCAGGCAATGAACGGGTGGTGCGTTGGTGGCCTCATCTCCTGCAGTAGCATAGAGTTGTACCCTCTAATAACATCGGCACATCTCCGAACAAAGGGGACAAACTAGCAAGACACTATATGCGAAAGCTATAGAACGAGCTACTAGAATTGTCTATCACAAACTATAGGTGGACTTAGAAGAGAAGATGCATGCCCTATATGATCAATCATTCAGTATGCTTTTGTGTCTTTTACTTGCATTTTATTAGCCAAAGGTGAAATAGTTTGAATTGGTCTCTAGTTTTGCCTTATTAATTGTTTTTCTGAGTTTGTGTGTTTTATTTTAAACCCCAAAGGGGAAAACAAACATGTATCTACTCTCCTAATCATATCAAATGCGAAAGGGAAAGAAAACACACAACTAAGGTAAACACATAAAATGGCTGATTGGTGACATGTAAAGAAAATCACATAAAATGATAGTGTTTTTGAAGATAGTAGTCAAGGGAACCATACTGATATCAAAAGGGTCAAAAGTGGGGTCAACCTGAATCATCAGAATTAGGAAAAATGTCATAAAAATTAAATAGAGGAAAATAATCCGCAATTGGGCCAATGTGGGTCTTTAAGTCAATTAATGTATGCCCTCCAGCAATGAAATCCAAATCAAATCAAAAAATGCGAAAATTTGGAATAAAGGGAATCAAATCAAATATCAAGCGAAGGAATCCGAGAACAGGTTGGAGAAAAATCCACTGATAAACACATAGAATGCAGGCTTACTCAAAAAAGATGGAATGATATGCAAATGTAATAAAAATTATGCAAAATGCATCAAAGTATACCTAAGTGTGTAAAGGATGCTATGGAATGATTTAGATAGAGATTATGCATGACTTAGTGCACAAATAACATGCATGTGCATGAACTGACGGTATGGAGGGCAATTTGGTAATTTTACGAGGCCAAGTGTGATAAATATATGCTTGTGCATGATGCATGGTCTAATATATGAAAACATGTATGTAAAATGCTAAGAAAATGTTATTTACAAGAATACTTGATGGAAACAAGGTTTTAAATATAGGAAAATAATGTAAACATGGTAAAAGACAAGTGTAGGGACCAAAGTGCAAAATTCACAAAGAAGGAAAAATTATGATTAAAGTATATTCAATGACTTTTATCTTAGTGTACAGATGATGGATTAAATAAAAATGTGGCACTGTGGTGTGAGTTGTGACGATCGCTAAGTTGGCTGGGTCGAAAGGGTTTTTCTCTCTAGACTGAAGTGTGTTCAAGTAGTGGAAGAGCCAGGGTCATGTCTGTCAGTGCAAGTCCTTTTAAACGCCAGTGAAGCCTCCCAGAGCCGTCGATCTTCCTCCCTAGTGATGGAGGACCGCCCGATGCTCGTGTGAACTGAAGGAGGGTGGCCGATGATCACGGGGGGTCGAGGATACGCTCCGGAGACTTCGGGATCTCGCCGAAGATCTTGTTGGAAATCTCTGGGAGTTGCCAGAGACGGGGGGATGCTAGAATTATTTTTCTGGCTTCCTAAGGTTTTCAATTGAAGAATGAAAGATGTATTGGACTGGAAATGGGTCTGTGTGAGTGGGCTTGTGTTTTGGTTTTTTTGGGTTTTTATTTTTAAGCGTTTTTTAGGGGATTTTGGGTTTTAGATTTAGGTTTTTAATTAGGTTTTCTGATTTTAATTAAATTTGTGATTTAAGGCTTAATTAATTGATTTTAAATTCGGTTTTCTTGGATTTTAATTAGGGTTTTGAGTTTAATTAAGTGATTTTAAATTAGGGTTTTGAGTTTAATTATGTGATTTTAAATTAGGGTTTTTTGGATTTTAATTAGGATTTTGAGTTTAATTATGTGATTTTAAATTAGGACTTTTTGGATTTTATTATTTTAAGGTTTTTGTGATTTTACATAGTGGTTTGGGCTCTATTATGTTTAGTTAACTGATTTTAATTAGGATTTTTGGATTTTATTATTTTAGGTTTCAAATTAGTTACATTTGAGTTAAATGGGTTTAAATGATTAGGTTAATTGATTTTAGTTTGGTTAATTTAAGTTTTGGATTTGATTAATTTTATATTCAGATTAAATTAGTTTTTTACTTTATTTAATTAGGGAATTAGTTTAAATTTTGATTTAATTGGTCAGTATTAGGGATCTAATTTTGATTTTGACTTATTTGGTTTTTGATTGCTTTTTGTTTGGATTAGAGTTTTTATTTAATTAGATTTAATTTTCAATGGTTTTTATTGGGCTTTACTTAGTTAGGGTTTTAATTAGGGTTTTTGCTGAATTAATTTTAGTTTTAAATGGTTTACATGCATTTTACTTGATTTTGATTTTAATTAGGGTTTTCACTTGAATAATTTGGATTTTAAATTGTTTAAATGGATTTTATTTGATTTTGATTTTAATTAGGGTTTTCACTTGACTAATTTGGATTTAAAAAGGTTTAAATGGATTTTATTTGATTTTTGTTTTAATTATGGATTTTACTTAATTAATTTGGATTTTAAGTGGCTTAAGTGGATTTGATTTGATTAATGGGCTTTTCAATATTTAAGTGGATTTTATGTGGTTTTGGTTTGGATTAAAAGTTTTTACTTAATTAATTTAGGTTTTTAAATGGTTTGAGTGGATTTTGTTTGGTTTTGATTTTTTAATTATGGATTTTTCTTAGATTAGGTTAGAGTAGGTTTGTGTGGCCTTTAGTGGCTTTAGGGTTTTGGTGGAGTTAGGGTTTAGGTTTGGTGGTCGCAACCGGAGCATCTTTTCAGTGGAGCTTACTATCAAGTCATTGCAAAATCAGGGTGCCTACACAATCATATAATGTCTTAGGCGTTGGGTTTCCCAAACGAGAGACAAGCAAATCTTCTCTATAGTAGTGTACCTGACCTCACAATCATTAAACTTCTTGCTTAAGTAATATATCGCCCTCTCCTTACAACTGGATTCATCATGCTGGCCCAAAATTGCTCCCATGGAATGTTGGGTCACTGATAGATAGAGAAGTAGGGGCCGTCCTTGCACTGGTGGGACCAAAACAGGAGGTATGGCCAATAACTGCTTGATCTTGTCAAATCCTGCTAGACACTCCTTGTTCCAATTGATCTTGTGCATTCTTCTTCAGGAGCTTGAAGATCGGTACGTAGATCAATGTGAGCTAAGCGATCAACCGGCTAATATATTGCAGACATCCCAATAATCGTCTGACTTCCTTCTCTATGGTGGCAGGAGGCATGTCAATTATGGCTCGAGCTTTAATCTGATCGACCTCAATTCCCCTCTAACTGATGATGTATCCAAGAAGCTTGCCAGATTAGACCCCGAAGGCACATTTACTAGGGTTGAGGCGAAGCTTGTATTTGTGTGACGGTTGAATAGCTTCCTCAAGCAAGCTAGATGGCCTTCGGGCTCTTTGGACTTAGTTATCATATCGTCAACATAGACCTCGACTTCTTGGTGCATGAGGTCGTGGAATAGTACTGTCAGAGCTCTATGATACATAGCCCCTGCATTCTTTAGTCCAAATGACATCACCATGTAGCAGAAGACTCCCCACAGGGTAATGAATAATGTCTTCTCCATATCTTCGTCTACTATTTTGATCTGATTATAGCTTGAGAATCCGTCCATAAATGATAACATCTTATGGTCGGCTGTGTTGTATACCAGAACATCAATATGGGGTAGTGAGAAGTCGTCCTTGGGGCTCGCTTTGTTGAGGTCTCTATAATCGATGCATATGTGAACCTGTCCATCTTTCTTCAGCATTTGGACGACATTTGCAAGCCATTCCAGGTAAAGGACGACCTTGAGGAAATCCACTTCGTGCTGTTTCATGATCTCCTCCTTAAGTATGAGCAGCCACTGGGGTTGCCATCTTCTAAGCTTCTACTTGACAGGCTTGACATCTAGCTTCAATGGCAGATTGTGCACTGCTACTTCTATTTCCAGTCCGACCATATCGCTATAACTCCAGGCGAAGACATCCATGTACTCCTTGAGGAGGGCGATAAATTCCGCCTTAACCTAGGGGGAGATTTTAGCATTAATGCGCAATCCCATGACATTGTCAGTGGTTCTGATGTTTACTAGCATGGTCTCTTCTTCCACATGGAGATTCAGGCCTTCTGGATCATTATCATGGTGTCAGAATTCTATTGACGCATCATCATCTTCATGTACACCAGTGTTATCCTCCTCTTCATAGGCCACGAGCTCAGATAAAATCTCCTTCTGAAAAGTTGAGTCTACTGTATCAAAGGTGCAAATCAACCCTGCCGCCTGGCCTACTCAGCGTTGGACGAGAGTTACACTGACTCTTGTATTCTTGTACTGGTGGCAGGCGATCTCTGTGTCATCATTCTTTATATCTTCCTTTGGGTTGAATTCTTCTTGCCTCTCTGATGCTACTTCTTCACTTATTGTTAATTTTTTTGGGTTTTCTCTACTATTTACAAAGGGTATTGCTGATTGGTGGCTATCCTAGTCTATAGTAAGTTGGCTCTTCTTCTTCCTTCATAACCATGACAGTGGAATGGTCTTGAG
Organism: Posidonia australis; assembly: GCA_024699735.1. Taxonomy (NCBI): domain Eukaryota; kingdom Viridiplantae; phylum Streptophyta; class Magnoliopsida; order Alismatales; family Posidoniaceae; genus Posidonia; species Posidonia australis. Next base: position 21,912 of record JAMKQA010022723.1, read on the forward strand.
TTTCCTACGACATGGGAGTGGCTGCTTCAATCATTGCTATTTTGCCTTTCTAGCACCTCACTTCCTCTATGGCGTCATCTACTAACATGGCAAGCTACTCTTGAAACAGAACTTCCATGTCCTAGAGCATCTCGTCGATTTGTGCCTTTGCGACCGCTCCCTCGTCCTCATCGAAGGCGAGATCCACGTAATACATAGACTCCTAGTCGTTGTTGGTGCAAGGGTTGGTACTCTAGGCTGACAACTGAATCTGGGCAAGCATTGTGATTGGAACTGTGGCTAGCACCGTAGATGAAGCTGAAACTGCCATCTCTGGGACTACGACCGTGATGGGAACTGACGCGGCTGTTGTGGCTGCCATGGGGACTGATGCTGTAACTGAAGTTGTTGTGACTATGACTGATGTTGTGCCTAGTGTGGTAATTGGCACTAGAACCAATGTTGAAATTGATGCGGTGGCTGGAACTGGAACTGCTTTAGTTGGGGCTGGAACGACTGTGGTAGGAACTGAAACTGTCGTGGCATCTTCCTCGAAATAGTAATCCTTAATGCCTACCCACTCAACTGTGCTTGATGGAGTGCCTCGTTGTAGCAGTGCTACGCTTGGACCCTGACCTGTATTGAGGGTCCTTGCACTGATGAAGTGAGTGAGAGGGGAACTCTGTAAGAATCGGGAATGCTCCTCTTGAGGTGACTGCTCATAACGAAGTCCTTCTCGCTTCCTCCACTCCTCGGCAGCAACAGGCTCGATGATCCCTTGGCCATACGTCTCGAGATGCGTCCCTTTCTCATATCCCCATCAGCAATAGTGATTCTCAACCATCCTAGAAGGATTGCTACGAACTGGTGGGTAGCTGCCACACTCACATTTAGGGATGAAATTAACCGACTCAAACCGATTAACCCAGAAGAGAACATCTGAAGGCTTGGATTCAAAGTGGACAGTCTGGTGGGACAGAGTTGAGACAGCATCAACCTTCTCCTTCTCAAAGTTTTTAGCCATGACGGTGACGATGTTATCGCCCTCGCTGAACTTGATCATGCGATGGAGAGTCAACGGGAGGACTTGATGCATGTTGAGCCAAGCACACCCAAGCAAGAGATTAAACGAGGGTTCAAGGTCCATGACGTAAAATTCCACATCAAACTCAACGGGGCCAATGACAAGGGGGATTACTAACAAGCCCAACACACCGTAATGCGTGTTCTCGAACGACGTCATCTCTTTCACCACTGGCACAATATCCTTGGCCTTGAATCCGAGCTTGCTTGCTATGCACAAGGGGCAGATGTTCACGCCTGCGTCATTATTGACTAGGATGAGGAGGATGCTGAAGTTCTTGGACTGTACCGTTTGAACAGGGGCTGGTTGTGTTTGATCCTTGCTGGAGGTAACTCTTGGGAAGTGAAGGAGATAACTTGAGGTATGGCAATCATGGCCGCCTCACACCCTGACTTTGTAGTTAATCAGATCATATTGATCGCTTTTCTAGAAACCTCAACGAAAGATTGATAAAGTAGATGAGGGAATGGGGACAAGTTATCATGGATTAGTAGAGAAAGATCAGAAAGGGGAGGTGCTGACTCAATAAGAGAAATGAGATGGACTCTTGAAGTCCCTATTGTTCCTGCATGCTCTGGTAGGGGTTGATTCACTATGTTGGTATGTGCAGATGCAGATGTGGGTGCTACTGGTGCAGTGAGCAAAGACTGTGCCTCCTGGGTGTTAATGATGATGACCTTCTAGTCAATCGAATCTTGTATGGCACTCCGAAGTGTGTAGCAATTATCTGTAGAGTGCCCCGTGGCTCTATGGAAACTGCAATATAAGTTCACTTTACACCACAACAAAAGCGGGTTCGATGGTAGGCGAACTTCTAGAAGCTTTAGGAGTGATGCAACCTTAGGGAGAACAGCACTCAGCAGCTCAACGAAAGGGGTGGAATCTCTTTCAAGTCGTCTAGGTCATCTTTGACCTTTGTTGCACCCTTGCCTTGCTGGTGCGGGTGGGTATATGGGCTCAACGGTGGTGGTGATTTGTGTGGTGTGTGGTGTCCTAGGTGTAGGGGGTATAAACTACCTACCTTGAAGCTGGCAAGCCCATCACATTGACTAACATAATGGGAGTCCCAATGTCGGCCACAACATTCTTAGAAGTATCTTTTCTTTGGGCATATTTGGTGTTGGATCCAATGTTGCCACCATTGTGATTCAAAGTTGTCACCTGTTTGAGAAACGCAGCAAGTGCAGGGAAACTTAAGCTATGTAATGAGCTCCCGACTCGAGTGCTAGCCTTAATCAAGGATTCAAAAGTGGAGATGGGTTGGATGCTTAGTAGTGCCCCAGTGGCTGGTTGTGCCTCACAAATTATCATCTCGATAGACTCTTCATCAAAAGGTCCATCTCTAACTTGTGGTGTTAGGGCTCACCAACGCCTGACGTATTACCCAAACAGCTCATAGGGCTTCTGCCTAGTTGCAACCAAGTCCTCGCGCTTTGGGACCATGTCAAGATTGAAGGAGTATTGTTCCAGAAATGCCTGACTAAGGTCATTCCAGGTCTTAATGGGAGACATATCCCGAAATGTGAACCATTTTAACGCAAGACCTGTAAAACTTTTCTGGAATAAGCGAATAGGCAACCTCTCGTCAGCCTAAAACTGAGCGAGATCGCCACAATACGCCCTCACGTGAGAAATATAGCAGCCCTTCCCATTATACTTCTCAAAATCCAAGATGTGAAAATTCAGAGAGAGAATAGCCTCTGAAAAGTAACAGAGGTCCTTGAAATGGCAAGGCTGGAGGTCTCCACCATGCACTTTCCAAATCACTAATTCTAGCAAGAAGAGAGTCTAGAGTCGCTGCTGTTGGAGAAGGTGCAACTAAGGCATGACCAATGTACGTGGAATGGATCACACCTAGGTGCTTCTCCAGATCCACCATCTCGCTACCTAATGCAATAGCAGGATGGCCAGCATACCCATGCGTAGTTGCGTGGTGTTGTGAAATGAATGGAGGAACTTGAGTCTGATGTAAAGGCGAAGGATAGGGAATATATTGTGTGGTGAGTTGTGTTGGATGCGGGAGTAGCAGATTTTGTACCAGAATGGTCCCAAGTAATGAACTTGTTGGACACTAGGCACCTACTGATCCACACGTCTGATTACCAAATGTTAGAGTTACATGATGTGGATAGTGCTGTGGTGGAACAAGAGGAAGAGTTGATAGTCCAACTGCTGATGCAACGAGAAGCTGTGGTGAAGGCTACAATGGTGGTGTGTGTGGTGCTACATGGAATGCATGGCATGGTTGTAAGGGGACCTCAGGAGTAGGATGAACAGAAGATGTCAGAGTTGGATCCATTGAAAGAGCCATTCCCTGTAACTTTTAAGCAAAAGCCAAAAGCTGTTGAGGTTGCAAGGTAGAAAGACTATCAGTAGCAATACTGATAGTCAGAGTATTGAGTGAAACAGAAGTCAAAGGAGGTTGAAAACCTAACTGTCCTAAGGTCGTGACACCTACTGAAGGAATGATCGTAGTCGATTGGGTGTCAAATGAAACAAGTTCTATCAAAGGATGGGACACAATCAGATCAAGGACCCTTGAGGTAGTTACTGTGACAGCTTCAGTAATGTGCTCCAGACCAATCAAGGTCTGCCAGAGTCCCGAAACTAGTGGGTAAGAAGCCTCACGTGTCTGAAGATGACTAACGTGAGGGGGAGGCACAATAGCTGAGGTCAAGACAACGGAGGAGGAAGGGATAGAGGTGGATATCCCCTCCAGAGCAACCGATGAAAAGGACTCGCTAGTGTGTTGAGCCATGGCTGATCGGGAATGAGTAAGAACTGGACTATGATCATAGCCAAGAGGGTGACGCCTATGAGGAGCTATCATCTAAAGTGATGAATAACTCTGAAAATACGCTTATTTGCGTTCCATATTCCTCTATGTCATTTACACGGAGAAAACTGTAGGATCGGATAGCTCCTCTAGAGGGGGGGGGGGGGGGGGGG
>JAMKQA010022724.1:0-29408 GCA_024699735.1 Posidonia australis
AATATTAAGAGAATCCTATGTTGTTTTCAATCTTGTTCTGGATTGAAAATAAACTTCAATAAATCATCAATCACTGGTTTGGGAACTTCTGAGGACTTCATTCAGAGGGCTTCTCAAATCTTAGGATGTGGCATTGAGAAACTTCCTATTAAGTACTTGGGTTTACCACTGCATTTCAGGAAACCTAACTACCAAGACTGGTCCCCGATAATAGAGAAAATTACAAAAAAATTATCAAATTGGAAGGCTAAATTCCTATCTCTAGGGGGAAGGCTTACATTGGTGAACTCTATATTATCTGCCATCCCCACTTATTACCTCTCTGTTTTACACTTACCTGTTAGGGTAGCAAAAGTAATTGATAAAATAAGAAGCAGATTCCTCTGGAACTCCCTATCCTCTAATACTGTCCGCCATTTAGCTAAATGAACAACAATTTACAGATCAAAAGAACAAAAAGGTTGGGGTATTATTAACTTTAGACATTTCAATTTGGCACTAAAAAGTAAATTACTCTGGCAACTTTTATCTAGTTCCTATTCACTGAAATGGAAAGAGGTAGTCATAGCAAAATACTTTGTTAGGAATGGTTCGGGTGCTATCCTTAATGTGTCAAATGGTAGATCTTCACCATTGTGGTTAGAACTCAAAAACTGTTTTGACATTATTAATGGATTCACTGAATTTCAGGTTCATAATGGTAGAAACACTATTTTTTGGGAAAATAGATGGTCGAATGGTGAAAAATTAAAAGATAGCATGCTTGATATATATCATATGGCTAAATTTAAGAAAGCTTCTGTTTCTAAAATTTTAGAGATTATTTCTACAGACCCAAATAATTTGTTTATTAATCCTTTGACACTTGAGGATACTGAGTACTTACATGATCAAGTGGAATCCTTATCAATCATATTCAACAATGCAAGACTAACAGAAGGACAGGACTTATTAATATGGAAACCCACCAGTAAAGTATTCACTGTTAAATCTTGTTATTATATGTTAAATGATGGTGGACACAGATTCAAATACATGCACGAAATCTGAGATTGTTGGGTACCACTGAAAACCAAACTCTTTGCATGGTTAGTTCTTTACAATAAAATCTTGACAAAGGATAATCTACTCAAAAAAGGTTGGTCTGGTAATGAACATGTATATTCTGCAATTATACCTGTGAATCTGCCAAGCATTTATTTTTATACTGTCCTTTCACACAGTCCATTTGGAATGCTTTTACTGATAGGTGCATATATCCTGCTATTCTCTCTGTTGAAGCTATTTGTTATCCCCCCTTTGCTGAAATTCGAAACATCATTTATTGGTTCTCACACTTTTGTACAAGTGTTTTTATGGTCTGTTTGGTAGTAAAGAAATAATAGAATTTTCAGGAGCATCCACAGAAATTCCTATATGATTATCAATGATATTACTTCTCTGTTTTACTGTTGGATAGAATCTTTAGACACAGGTTTTGAAAAGAATGAAACTCTATGCTCTATATCATCCTTCCAGCAAAAGAAAGACTTGGAGCAAGGTTCGATGGCTCCTAATATTCCCCAGCATGAAATGGAGTATGATACCGAAACCCCTGCTCTACAGGAGGATAATCCCCAGATTTGATTAACTCTTTGTTAATTGATATTATACCAAACTTCTGAGTTTTGAGTTTCTGTTTTTCAGCTCTGTTGTGACAATTTTTTTGGTCACCCTGATGTGTAATTCTAATACTGCAATACTTTGGAAAACTTTTACTTAATTTATATAACTGATTACCGTTTACAAAAAAAAAACCATAAAGACAGAATTTGAAGGAAAAATATTTTCTTTTGCTTCACACGTACGTAAACTCTTTTGTTGACTTTTGTTGAAGTTAAATGGAAAATACATTTTCCTTCAATTTCCTTTTGACTTTATAATTTCTTTCCTTTGGTTTCTTTAACACAAACAGGCCCTTGATAGTGGACAAAGTGGATTTTGTTTAACTTTACAGTTTATTGCTTCATTGGTTTCTTTCTTTTGAATTTTCATATTTGTTTCTGGAGGTACTTGTGATCGATTATCCCAATTCTGTCAAATTGTCAGAGAAATTTCCTATATTGTAGAAGTTATGGGAGAAATGCTTTCCAATTGTACATAACATGAAATCTACATAATCCATCAAAGATAACGACATATAAGTTTTTTTATCGAGTATGTTTTGAATTCTATGTTCTAATGCATTTATTCTACCTACTTGATTTTTAAAGACATGAAAGGATGAAATTATTTTATATATATATACAAATCATATGTACTAAGATAAAATAAACTTGAACAAAAAATCAAAGAAACTAACGTAGATATTATGTCACCATCATCTCTCTTAATTGTATTGAGTTTTTAAGATTTACTTCTTTATCATAGAAAATTTTCTTTTTTCATTGTACTCTTTTGACTATAATAATCTCTCATTTCTTTTCCACTCATAAACGCAAACTATTATTGAACCACATAAATCTTTATATGTATGAGAATTTTTTTTTTCATTTGTCTTCTATGTGAATTTTCAGTTATTCTATTTGTTTGTACATATTCTCTCACATTTTTCCAAAAAAATAAAACAGAATGCAGCATGCATGAAATCATCAACAACCATTGAAAACTATATCTTCCTTTAATTGCTTCTTGATATGTCTCAACTTAACAATCATCTATCAAGGTTTGTGAAATTGCAAAATAACAAATAGAGATGTAAATAATACTTTCTGTTCTCTTTTATCTTCTTTTATGGCAAATAAATAGATTATACCTGTTAGCAAACAAATACCAAGATTTAACCAGACCAGCAACCACTTGATGCAGCGGCTCCTAGTGGTTGATCTAGAATTAAAACTTCGGTCCAGTGTGATTTATGGTAGAGAGTTTTCACCAATTTTGTTATCTTAAAAAAAAACTAGAAAAATTGCAGATATTAATAATGCTTAGTTAACAGACGGCATATTTTAGCCAAATGCACCAGCAAAGTCCAAGGAGAGATTTTATTAGAATCCATCTGAAACACGATATAATTGAGAGGTATCTACCTGACTTGAACGTACGCAGAATTCTCTGTTCCGCAATGATAGCAACAACTGAAGAAACATATGGCACTGAGTAAAATGTATATTCTGGTAGAGAAGAAAGCATAAAAGCACCTTCACTGTAAAGAAGAAAGCCTCCCAGCGCAGCAAACACTGACCCAGTATTACAACAGTTACCGGTAAGAATTGAACATGCTGATGCTCTAACTGTATCAACACTTAAAATCATGATCCCTCCATGCTTTATAATCTTAGAACAGTTTTCAACATTAACAACACTTGCTTTTCCTTTTGAGATGGAGCAACTTTTCTTTGGCTTATCATTGCAATGTCGAGGCTTACAGTTGGCCCTTTGCTTCGGGGTGCTGATTCTGTAGAATATCATAATTTGCCCTCTCGTGAATTAAGGTCAAGAGAAGAAGCAGATTTCAAGCCTTCAAACCTGAAGATCAGACAAATCAACCAGGTAACAAGCACCAATGACGATGTGAGATTGTGAGTGGATGCAAAGGATCACTATCAGCAAGTTATGTCTCAGTAGCAGCAACTGAGGTAAGTATCATAAAGATGCTACCTTGCAAAGCTGCATACGCAATTAGCCACAACATGTTAATAATAGCAGAACCTAATAGATTGGTCATGGGAAGAGTAAGAACATATTAGCTTACCAGGAACAAAGAGCTTGCAGATAATAACAAGCACTTCAAGAATATTTAAAACTCTAAACCAGACTAAGTCAAGAAAAAGAAGTAATATGAAGGCAATCTTCAGGATCCTATAATTCAATAAATTTGAAGGAATATAAAGTCTAATTGAATAGTTCGCTAATCAAACTTGCCATAAAAGAGGAACAAGTTATTATTCATGACTCATGGAAGACTAGTTAGTGGGTAAAATAATATAACACAGGGCAAGCACGATGCCACTAGCTCAGAAGCAAGCATGCAAGTTCCATTTTGCAAGTTCGTTATGATGGGTAGTTCCCTGAAAGGATTAGAGTGATGACGTTGTAGAGAAAAATGTTCTAAATTGCATAATAAAATCAAGTAATACACAATACACACACACACACATACACATACGAGCGGCTACTGATGGAGGTGGCCACATTTTGCTAAAATGCGGACGATTATGTTTTCAATCCATTCTTTCCATTAGATCATGATCCAATGGCATGTGAGTGTAAGTGTATCATCAACATACACCAAACTGTGACACTGGCGAATTTGTGTTAGTGTTATGTCTCATGAAACTTTATTTTAACAAAATAAGGCCAAATGCATATGAACCAACCCTATATATGTCCCACAAGATCCATTAACCTATGTAATTATTACTTGATAAAATAATTAATTCTAACACTCCCACTCCCCTCAAACCGAAACATCTACATCCATCATACTCAACTTGCTATATAATAATGAAAAATGTCGAGACCTTAAGGGTTTGGTGAAAATGTCTACAAAATGATCTTCACTTCGCACAGACGGTGTTGGAATTTTTCGATTCATTGTAACCTTACGACCAAAGTGACAATCAACTTCCACTCCCCCTTAAACTAGATATAGCTCAACTTGCAACATGATAAAAACATTGAGGCCCTAAAGCCTTGATGAAAATGTCTGCAATCTAAACTTCACTTTACGCAAATGATGTATGAATCTTTCCATTCATCAGAACCTTAAGAAACAAGTAACAATCAATTTCCACATGCTTTGTGCACTCATGAAAATTCAGGTTACTTGCCATTGAATTGGCTGCTTGATTATTATAAAATATAATCATATGTTCACTGCTGGGAACACCTGAAAGAAGAATTTCATCCATATCAATTCCCCAATAGTATGCACCATAATCATGGGAGCAAGATTAGATGGTTTCAAGGTGTTTCTACAAAGAAATGTGTATCATAGTGTCATGATGCTCGTGTGCTATCTTCTACAATTTTAAAAAAATCCATTTAAATTGTGCTCACCATACATTTGGAGGAATTGTCGAGATTGAATGCAGTGTTACAAACATCAAATCAGAAATGGTCTAAGATAAGAAATTCCTGAGCAATCAAATGCATAGAGAACTATCTCTTTAATTTCTAGAATAATTGGACATTATACGTAGAACTTAGATGCTTAAATAAGAAAATATATAAAACAGTAAAGACAATTTCCCAATTCTGTGGAACCCTTTCGATGTGCCATTCCACAATCTACCCTAAAAAGGATAATCAATATTATGACTTGGGAGTTAGGAGTACCTTACAAAGTAACCATTTAACCTTCTTTTATTAAATAATGCACCCATTCTTTTTATAAAGCAACTGCCCTTTTGATTCTATTGCAGAGTTTCTGCCTCGCATGCTGGACAGAGTGAGATGAAGTTTCACATTTACATTAACTATCTAGCCTATTTAACTTTGTTATACATACAAGATATTTTTCAACAATTTTAACATTTTCATGGTAGGAAACTCCACAGAGAACTTCCTAAACTAGACAAGCATGAAGGAATATGGAAATGCATCAAAGAAACATAGCATCGATTTTGCAAGCATTACACTTTAAGCCTTAGAGATAGCTACTAATGTGAGAAACATTATTAACCTGTCATAAGGCGATAAAGAAAACTGCTAACTTTAACAAAATATGCTAGTTTTCAACCTCAATATGGTATCTGTTAATTTAAGATTACAAACAACCGATTAACATTCCCAGGTATTTTACTATATAGTAAGGATCTGGTCAGGTCAGGTCATTCCAGTGTTCATAAGGTCAATGTAATTTTGTCCGATACAACATCCAATAGAAAATCCAAACAGTTAGTATTTTCTAATATAATTAAATTATATATACATAAAATTTCAAGTGATTCTAAAACTTCTAACATTGGAATCCAATAAAGTAAAAAATATTAACACTCTAAGATTCATAAAAAGGCATTGATCTTGTCCTTATCCAACACCTATGCTAGAAAGCTTCATAATTTTGATCAAGGTCAAAATCATACGCATAACATTTGCTTAAGAATCAACAATCATATGGACATGACCTTACCAAACTAAGGTAAAAGCCAATTGTATCTGATCCTGGCCATTTTACCATAATTTTAGTATATTTACAAAAATGAAAGCCATACTTTTATTTTATTTTTGAGTGAAAGTGGCATGCCCACCAAATGTTGTTGATGAAACATCCAAGGTCACAATACAAGCTAAAAAAGAGCATGGGCGGGCCAAAGGAAGGATGCAAGTGATCAAATGCAGCAAAAAGCCAAGAGGAGAATACAAATGACAGAAGGAGACAAAAATAAAACGGAAAAGTGCGTTCATGGTTCCCACCAATCAGCCAGCGCCCTAGTTACACAATTCAGCCGAGTATAGAGATCCATGTCTTCCACCAGTAGTCAGTGCTTTCTATTGTGTTATCAACTTAACGTTCTTCTATGGGAAATTAACTCATTCGTCACTACATTCGAATCATATTGTTCACATAATGGCATGAGCGGCCACCTTGATTTTTGTAAGATGAAGAGGATAAAGAGTCAATTGTATTAGGACAAGACATTACATATATATCGGGTTGGATATATAAATGGATATCTTTTTATCCTATTACATGACACAACACATAATACTCTAATAAGTTCAACACTTCCCTTCAAACTAGAGCATATATATCTATCATGTCTAATTTATTACAAAGAAACTCATAAGTTCTAACATTAAGTCCTTTAATGAAGATATCTACAAGCTGATCATATGATTTTGTACATATAGTAATAATCCTGCTCATAACCATCTCTCTAACATTATGACAATTCACCTCTATATGTTTAGTACGCTCATGGACGATAGGATTGTTAGCAATGTAGATGACCGTTTGATTATTATAATACACGAACATAGGTACGATAACTAGAAGATCTCGATCTGTCAGAAGAGAATAAAGCCACATTATCTTACAAGCTGTTTGAGCCATAAATTTATTTCAAATTCAGCATTAGATCGAGATACGACATTTTGCTTTTTACTACGCTACGTGACCAAATTTTCCTCAATATAGGTACAATATCCAGAAGTAGATTTTCGATCGCCTCTATCACCTGCATAGCTAGAATCTAAATAGGCTTCAATAAGTAGATGACTATTTTTCTTGTAAACCAATCGTTTTCCAGGAATCTTATTAACATAAGCCAATACTCGTAAGACTCTCAACCAATGTACTGTTCTTGGTTCCAATATAAACTGACTAAGAACCTCAACAACATATGCAATATCTGGTGGTTTCATAATCAGGTATGTTAACTTCCCAATAAACTGCTTGTACCTGCCAGCATCTTCTAACAGAGTTGAAGAACTGTCCCATAGATCTATACTCTGATCAAATAGAGTATTTTCTTACTTACATCTTAAGAGACCTGTTTCCCACATTATATCCAATACATAGTTCCTCTATGATAATGCTATTCTGTCTCTAGCATAAGTAAATTCAACGCCTAAAAAATACTTGAGTCTGTCCATATCTTTGGTCACAAAGTGCTTCTGTAAATGATTCTTCCTCCTACAGATTCCTGTAAATCACTAAATATCATCCACATATACAGTTAGTATCACACAACTATTGTTTGTCCGCCTGTAAAATACAGAATGATCCATAATACAACGTCGGAAACCACAAGTAGTAACAATATTGCTGAACTTCTCAAACTAGGCTTATGGACTCTGTTTAAGCCCATAAATAGCTTTTCTGAGTTGGCACATCTAATTCTCCCTCTGAACGACATACCCAAAAGGTTGCTTCATATGTACTTACTCTATAAGATCACCATACAGAAAAACATTCTTGACATCGAGCTAATAGATTTCCCATAATTTATTGATAGCAATGGAAAGAATAACTCTGATGGAATTCAACCGAACAACATGAGAGAACGTCTCAAAGTAATCAATACCATACTCCCATGTAAAGCCTCGTGTTACTAGACGAGCTTTGTACCAGTCCACCATACCATCAAATTTTTATTTAATGGCGAACACCCATCTACAAGTAACAACATCAAAGGGACTCTGACTAAACTAATATGATGAAAGGTAGCATGATAATGTTTAACTAACTCACATGACTCACATTGAAAAGAAGAAATAGGCATCCATGGAAGAACTTGTTGTAGTTTACGATGAGAAAGATGACCTAAGTAGCGATGCCAAATAATAGACTGATCTACAGTGAAAGTTAATAATGCAAGGCTTCGAGGTATTTCATCTTTGGCAAGAAAATAGACTCCTAGACCTTTGTCATGGTCCAAACCAATCTTTTTCTCCATCTGTAGGCTTTGAAAGGTATAATGTGTAGACACTCCATATACTTGCAATTGGACTTAACCCTAAAACCTAAACCTAACCGTAAAACCCTAACCCTAATCCAAAACCTAAATCAAAACCCTACAATTAATCCAAAACCCTAGGATTAGTTCAAAACCCCAAATAAAATCCAAAACCCTAGAATTAATCTAAAACCCTAGGATTAGTTCAAAACCTCAAATAAAATCCAAAACCCTAAGATTAGTTCAAAACCCCAAATAAAATCCTAAAATAAATCCAAAACCCTAGAATTAATTTAAAACCCTAGGATTAGTTCAAAACCCTAGAATTAATCCAAAATCCTAGGATTAGTTCAAAATCCTAAATAAAATCCTAAAACAAATCCAAAACCCTAGAATTAATCCAAAACCCTAGGATTAATTCAAAATCCTAAATAAAATCCAAAGCCTAATCCAAAATCCTAAAATTAATCCAAAACCCTAGGATTAGTTCAAAACCCTAAATAAAACCTTAAACCCAAATCTCAAACCTTAACAACCTATAACTACTTCCTACTCCACCTTAACAATCCTAACTACTACTCACTCCACCTTAACAACATTAACCACTTCCCACTTCACTTTGACAACATTAACTACTTCCCATTCCACTTTAACAACCTTAACCACTTCCCACTCCACCTTAACAACCTTAACCATCTCCCACTCTAATCATAACAACCTACCAAGCCATTGCAAGCCAATAAATATCCCTATTTGCAAGGGAAAGAAAAGGAAGGAGAAAAAGGAGAGGAAAAAAACTTGAAAAATTAAGAAGAAAGCCATCAAGGAGATTTCTCTCAACCAGAGCAACCAGAGAGGTCTCAGATCAGAAAGGAAGCTCAGAGAGGAGGAAAATTCAAGTTTCAGGCCATCTTCGACCATCTCCGGCGAGCTCCAGCGGTCAGCCCCACTGCCTGCTCAGGTAAACACCATTCAGACCTCAATTTCTCCTCATTTTAGCTCCCTAGGTCCTCCTCCTTGTTCCACGATCGATTCTAGCAAGCCAAAAGGTCCCCTTGGCCGAAATCAGGAGAATCTTGGGTCGTCGGGAACGTTTTTCCGACAACATAGGTAGGAACACGAATCCAGTAAGTGATTTGTGCCATAGTTTGCTTCATCCACTCGGGGCGGACCTTCTCTTGCTTCATCGTACCTCCGGACGTTGTTTCAAGCCCCCAAGAGGCCACCAGAAGTTGCTCACCGGAATCGTGACTCCTTGTCGTCGTCGGGGAAGAAGGTGAATATTGGATTGCATTCTGGAGCTCCACGCCTCGCAGCGATGCATCAAGTATCTGGGAACCTTCCACAGCACTCCCCCAACACTCCAAAGCAGCGAAGACCCCGATTCCAACCCTGAATGCCCTCCACAGTCGAGCTCGCTGGAGAAGACTGAAACGACGACAAGCAGGATCAGAGGATGAGGGAGTAACGTCGTTCGTGCCTCCGGATGGAAGAAAACGTTCTTCTCAGCATCCTCGAGCCTTCTAAAGCCCAGAGACGCCGCGTCGCTGCCCCTAGAGTCTTCTTCTTCTTCGACGTCGTCGTTAGAGTCGTGTCGACGACGAGGGGGGTGGGTAGCCACCTCCGACCGTCCGATGCTCCATCCAAACCGTCAGAACTCTCCCCCTTCCTCTCTGCTTGCTCTTAGAGAGCTCCGATGCCACATCAGGTCCTTCCGGACGGTCATCGACGATGAGACTCTGTCGTTAACGACCGTCGTGTGTTTTTTACAATAAAAAAATAGTTTTCTTTTGAATAAACATCTGATTTTTTCCTTTTCTTACAAATAAGTCCTCATTTCTTGCATTTACATCCCTACACTAGTTTTTTTAACTCATTTTAATAATATTTGTTTTGTGAAATTATAGAAGAATCCCTGTAAATCTTTATTGATGTTTTCCAGGCTTAAAATTTGACATAAACCCTCTGATTCACTTTTCATTCGTTTTAAGTTCAACATTTTGCATAAAAAGGCCTGAACTTTATTAAAATAGTTCTGAATGCATGTTTTTCTGTCATAATTGTAAATTAAACCCTAGGAATTTAAATATTTACACAGATATGTTCAAAAATTACATTTTTAACCCTACACTTCATTAATTTCAAACTGAGTGCATATTTTCTAAGGTAAAATTACAGAAAAGTCCCTGAATTTCAAGTTTTCAAACTTGAGTCCATTTTCTTGCACATTTAACCTTGCATTACTTCAAAATTACATTAAACACATGTTTTGAAGGCAAAATTATAGGTTAACCCATAGGAATCTTTTTTTTACCAAAAATGCAAAGTTTTGCACATTTAATCCCTAACTTCCTTAAAATTACATAAAATGTGTTTTCCTATGTATTTTTGGTGATTTAGCCATAGAATTTCAGCATTGGTTTAGAATTTAGGAATTTTACACAAAAGTCCCTGAAATTTACACTTTTTACTTACACATGCATTATGAACATTTTGTTCTCCTTTCTTATACATACTTTCTCATGCCTTTTTCCTTGCATCATGCACACTTACTAACTCATTTCAAACTTGATTTTCAAATTATTTCATGGATTTCTTCTGACTTTCACGACTTTGATTTGATTAAAATTTCTATCTCCCGAGGGCGTACATTAATAAGCTTGGCAATGCCGACATCGACCCTAATGAGGATTATTTTCTCTCTTTTGATTTTCTCGGATTTCTTAAGTTTCTACTGTTTTGCGTGTTGCTTTCCAAGTATCTCCGATTTTCACGATTTTCCTCATCGCCCAAGGGCGTACAGTAAAGTGACATTTTCAATGCCTACATTGTCCCTTGGATTATCATTTTTTCCTTTTTTATTCCTTTCTTTACTTTGATTTGGTATGTTTTCGCAGTCATCTTAGACATGAACATTCAAAATAGACATGTATACACACAATAGACCATTAACAAGCAGAAAACCTAGAAAGACCGATTTCTTCAAGCGCATGAGGGTACCTAATCCCTTCTCCATGCACAATAAGAATCCTTACCCTTTCTCTGGCCCGCATTGATTTGTGCACTACATCCATTAGACACGGAGCATGCATATGTTTTCTTTGCCTTGGTTTCTTTTGATTTTTTCCTTTGTATTTGGTTTTTCTCGTCTTTCCATTAAAAGACTAGGTGACAATTCCTTTCCTTATCCTTTTCTTATCTTTCCTTGGTGTTTCCGAGTCTAGTCCCTTTCTCCGGATTCACCATCTTCGCCGTGACCGTATCGGAACTCCTCGTGTACTTCCACGCACCTAAGAAAGCCATGTAGGATTCCACCGGCATGGTCACACAGTGAAAAGGGAAGAATGTTATAAAGCAATTAAGATGTTTGATAATGGAACTAATTGACAAGAAATTAATTGAAAATTCAGGTACATAAAGAACTTTGTCTAATGTCAATTAGGACGTAGCACGAATTATGCCTTGTCCAGATACACGACAAGTCTTACCATCTGCAATAAAAACTGATTTGATGTTGGGTAACTGGGATAAACGAGAATAAAAGTCACGACTACCTGTGATATGAGAGGATGTTTCTAAATCAATAATCCAAGAACTGTCCTTAGAAGCAAATAAACTAGAAATACCTAACGTAGAAACAGTAACATGTGATATCATAGTTATAAAAGACTGAGTCTCTCTATACTGAAAAAACTAGACATATCCCTCCTGAGAGAGTGTTACTGGAGATGCACTAACAGTAGGAGCAGCTAAAGAAGTATCTTGTATCTCTGTAGAAACCTATGCTCAATCGGATTTCCCAAACTTCTTGAAGCAACGATCAGATCTGTGGTTAATGCGACCACAGTGCTCATATAGAGGACAACCTCTATCATCAGTCCGTCCTCGACCACCTCCTCTGCCAAAACTACGACCACGACCACGAGTGGCCGCTATAGCTGACTAATCTGATGTAGGCATAGGTGTATCAGTAGAGATGAGAAGAACTTGAGCAAAAGTACTCTCTAAGCTAGGAGTAAAATCTGAACCAAGAGCCTGACCCTAGACTTGAGATGAAAGTTCAGGAGTTAGATCAAATAGATATGTAGCAACGACAAGTTCCTCATGATATCGACGCATCGTAGTGATATCTGATGTCAATGGCTACTACAAGTTAAGCTCCTTAAGAAGGCATCGAAGTGAAGAGAAATGCTCTTGTGCTGAACAATCACCCATTTTCAAGATGAAGATCTCCTTATACATCTCAAAAATTCTAGAGATATTTTACTCATATCCATACATCTTTTTCAGAGTATCCCAAATTTTCTTTGTCGAACGTAGAAACATCACCCCACAAGTAACCTAAGATTCTATACTGTTCACCATCTATGAGACCACTACTGAATCCTCAACATACCAATCTTTAAAGGTACTTTCCTTTATATCAGGTGGAGGCTGAGTAAGGTGTTTAACTTTCCAACAAGCAACCAAAAAGATTTCAAAACTATGTGTCCACATCAAGTAGTTCTTTCTATTAAATTTTTCTGAAGTTCCACTCAGATTCTTAATAAATCTTTCAAGGCCATCATGTTTGTACAAATCATATCTAAATGTAGTTATTTGAAGGGTAAAAATAATGTAGAAAACACTCTAAAAAAACTAGTAGTCAGGTGGAAGATAATAATCACCGTCAATAGTAGTAGATAATGATAGAAACAGTCCTATTCATGAACTATGTAGCAGCATCAATCATGATACACGATCAGGATTAGTTAAAAATACCTTTTGAGGTTTGGCTGACATGCGTGATACAGAGACGCGACAACGGAGGCCACCAGAGATGGATAGGGGATCAAAAATCCCTTAGCAGTAGCCAAACATACCAGGAATAGGTTTGATAGCGCAGAAAAAGGCCTAAGAAGGCCTTCTGACGACGGAATAGGGCTGTCGAAGGTTGTCGACGGTAAAACAACGCTTGGAAGCCCCTGCAGACAGCGGAAAGGGCGAAGGAAGGAGCTAAGGGTGCCGGAAGAAAGAAAAAAAAAGGACAGTTGGTGTTGCTGACGCCCTAGGTGATTGAAGGAGAGTTCGTTGGCACCGAAGGTGGCCGAAAATGGAGAAGAAAGAGGTGACTGACGGCTAAGGTTTCTTCCTGAGTTCTGATACCATGTAAGATGGAAAGGATCAAGAGTCAATTGTATTAGGATAAGACATTACATATATATAGGGTTGGATATATAAATGGATATCTGTTTACTCTATTATATGACTCAACACATAATATGTAATACTCGTAAATTTATTTTGTAATTATTTACATTTTTAATGAATTTATCCCTAAACAGGTGTTACTGTTTCGAGATCTGTTTGTGTAATTTTGGACTTGGATCTCGTGGATAGGCTTCTATTTGTGTGTTCCTTTGCTTGACCCTATGTGATTGGCACTGTGCGTGTGGTACTATACTTGTAGGTCCGTGTGAGGTCTGTGTTTGTGGGTCAGTTGGTGAGACATGTGGTTGGCCTCGTGCTGGGAACGAGTGGTAATATGGATGAGATTCATGTTTGACAGGTGATGGTTGACTGGTGCATATGCGTGCTTACCTTCCACATTGCATGGTTATTTAAGCCAAGTCATACTCCTCATGCAGCAGTCCATCCTTCCTTTCTCTTCCGCACCTCCTCCTCCTCCCTGAGCACGCCATTCTTCCTCCCCCTCTACTCCACCGTCTCTCTCTCTCTCTCCCTCCCTTCTTCCCCTCTCTCTCCCTCCACTCACCCCCTTCTCCACCTCATTCTCTCCCTCTTCCCAATTCCCCTTCTCCCCTGTTGCCTCTATTTGGTGTGCTCGAGGGACGACGACGGCTTGAAGCGATGCGTGAAGCTCTAGTGCGGTGTCTTTGAAATCGTGAAGTGGCCATGGATGTTTGGAGTCACCAGTGGTTGGCCGGAGTTGACATGAATTGCCAAAGTGCATTTTCAGGTACGCACCTCACTTCCTGTGTTGTAAAAAGCATGAAAATGATAAAAAATAATAAGAATACATGAAATTTTGAGTAAATTTACATTCCTAGAATTTATTGTGAATTTATGATGATTTATGGTGGTATTTATGACCATTAATGGCGTTGTGTGGTTTTGAATCGTTTTCGATTTCCGTGGCTTCTCGAATTTATTTCTCCTTGCATGACGAATGAATTTTGATTTTGTTTGTGGACTTGGAGTAGATTCGAAAATCTATAATATATGTTTTGGTTAGATTTTGTAGTGCCTGTTTTGGGAGTCCGTCCCTTGATCCCATTTTGAACGATTTTATAGGTCGTAGCTGAGAGTTGTTTTCTACTTTCGCAGAAAATGACATACCGAATCATTTCAGTATGTCATTTTTTTTATAAGTTTGCTCCTCCTAATGTAAGTTCAATTGACCAAACCAAATCAGACTACTGAATCAAGGATTTTCGATCAACCAATTTAGTTTTCAGTATGTTATTCCATACCTCGAGTGTTGACCTGCATCCAATTCGAACGATCGATCCTTTTCGGTCGACCGAACCAAGGAATTTTGGTATTCCGTTTTTCAAAAATGGTTTACCGATTTAGGCCCCAACTGTCCTTACAAAAAGATGATTTTCTGAGGATTCCGGATTGATTTGTTTTCCCTGTTTGAGATGAGATTGTAGGTCATCAGATGTGGTCTTGTAGGACACCTCATGCGCCGTTTTGTCGAGATTTTGAATGAATTTCCAAAAATATAAATGACTTGAAGATGATTTTCACATAAATGAGTTGGTCCATTTTGGAAATTGATTTTCCTAGTCTTCTATGTGTGGACCGAGATACCATGGAATCGTGTAGTCCGGACCAAAAAATGTAACGACATTCTTGAGTGATCGGACGCATCTCCCTAGTTGAGGTCGGGGATCGAGAGATCGAGGCGAGTGTTTGTCGAGTCTTGGAAGTAGGATACTCCCTGACAGTCGTTCGTGGGACCGCAGTTGAGGTCCGGAGGTTGAAGTGTCTTGTAGTATGACGAAGATGTATGATACTCTTGTTGTCGCTGTGAGCACTGAAGCTTGGGTGTTGTCGAATGTTGAGGTATGACATTCCCTCTTGAGCACCATGTGGAGGACGTCGTGAAGAAACGTACCCTGCGGTGGCCAGTGCAGATGGGACACCTTGTAGCTAGTAATATCCTGAGAGATAGGACTATCTTCTCAAAGAGAATTAGCCTTGTAAAGGTTTTCCAAGTAGGAGAATTACAAGACGGTGATCGCTCCTGTAAAGGATGGCGTCATCGTGACAGTACAGTGCACCTTAGTGGCTACTTGTGGCCAGAATTGATTGCCTAGTGCCAGACTTCTCCACTTACTGTGTGTGCTTTTGATCATTGAGGGCCTTGTTTGTAGTTTTGGATTGTTAAAGCCCTGTTTGCTATTTTAACTGGTGTGGACCGCATTTCCTGTGGTTTTCGGCCTGTTAAGCCTGATTGGTCAATGTCAGTGGTTTTGGAAAAAATGAATTACGAAACGATTTTAAGGAAAAATTAATGTAGATTTGTTTTTCGCTGTTTTTCATGAGGTGAATTTCGTCCCTCACGCTGTTAAGTGAATTTCGTCACTCACGCTTGTTATTCGTGGTTTTTGAGTTGCAAGTGTAGACATGCAGATGAATTTTAGCATAGTGTACATAGTCCAGAGTCATGTAACCATACACACAGATTCATGGTAGTTGATATTTCTATTTAGTTTTTAATTTCCTATAATTTAATTTATTTTAAATTATTATGGGAATTAAGGGTGTTACATAATACTTTAATAAGTTCAACAATTTTCATTCTGTATTCTTTGATTTCTCCTTAAAAACAGCATTTCCATTCTTCACCACACTGATAATTACCTTCTCCCACCAAAAAATTTTTTTTTTTCTTCCCCATCCATGACAAAAGGCTCTTCAAACACTTCTGCTGAAACTGTAGTTCCATATTAAAGGCCATCTCTGTCTAAAAAGCTGGCCTAATTCAGCCTCCAAAAGATCAATAGTGAGGAATCACAACAAAAACAATCATCATTCGAACACATTATGTTCTACTAGGAAAAATCTAACCATGGGAACAAATCAACAAGCTATCACTGTCTTTGGCCAGATATTTCAATCTTTTCCGATTATAGTTCACTGTGTGCCCGACCACATGATGTACTGTGTGGCCTAGACTTGTGCCTGAAACAGTTGCTTACTGCAGCCGTTCCAAGAGTCTTTGAAAGTTGAACTGCATGTCAGTAGATATCCAACATTCGAAAATCCACATCCGAAATCTCAAATTTTTATCCAAAAAACATCTAATCTGAAAAAATTTAGATCAAATTTAGATATTGATACAACCGATTTGAAAAAATCTGTATCCATATTTGAATTCATCTAATGTATAAATAATCAATTATCTTTACATATTTCTAGTTTTAATTTTATATTTTTATTTAAGTTTCACATATAACATATGGCTAATTAATAATATTTATTGTTTACATTTAACTATATTTTGGATAATTCGAATATATGATATCGGATGTTTACATTTAACATATTCAGATTTTTTGATCCTATACAGATGGGAATTTTCATATTCGGATATAGATATTAGCAGATCCGCTTTGTATTCACTCTGTTTATACCCCTACTTATTTTGCTCATCCCTTTTGAGAGCTCTTTGATCCATGGCAATGGTAAGCTTGCTTGACTACTTGTTGATCCTATAACAAAAGCTGGTCTCGACCACTGAATGAGGGCTTCAGCAAAGGATAGGAAGGTGCGGAACAAAGAAAGAAGGCTCCACTCTCATAATGGGCCCACCTCGTTGCAAGGGAAGCATAGAAGAACTTCGTGTTGGAGTCTCCTCACCACTTTCACACAGTTTATGGATGGTGTCACTGTTTGGCACATACCATTATTGCCAATACGATTTTGTGGTGATCCTCCCTCTACGAATCAGCCAAACAGATATTCTAATTTTAAGTGGTGATTTCACATTCCACCCAAGATTATTCCGCACCCACTGCTGCTCTTCTTTAGTTTGCTCATCATATAGACTTTTGTAAATGTTGTGAACAGAGAATCCAGCCATACTCCAAATCCACAGAATATTCTCCATATGATCATGGACAATCCTCAAATAGTTTAGCACTTTAAATAGTTTCTATAGTTGAGAGATTTTAGCCTGTTTTAAATTACTTCAAAAAGGGATAAACCAAGAATGAACTGCCAATCAACTAAATCTGCTACCGTTACAAAGCAATAGAAAATCCTGAATAAATTAGGAAAAAGGTCCTTCAAAGTGTCGCTACCAATAACCAATGCACCTGTCAACCCAAATTGGAGTACTAGCACCATCACCCACTTTGTTGCAACTTGCTGAAGAGGTCTAATATTACAAAGATACCCCTCTAGAAAGGTAAGGTTGATCTTCCACTCCTCATTCTAGTGTCAGGCCTGCTACTGCAATTGTGTTTATGAATTAGGTGTCCATGCAAGTACACTGCTCAATACACTATAGCTTTCTGTTCAAGTTCTTTGTGTAGGTTCAATCAACCACTTCTTTAACGAGTGTGGATTAAAGTGACACACACATTAGTTGAGAAAGATTCCAGTGAATTTTTCTATAAAAATCTTAGCATTTTAAAAATATACTAACATTTAAAAAGGCAAAAATGGGGCTGTGGGTCAGCTGTAGGTGACCTATTTTTCATATTTTCCATAAGAGATTTAGAAATCAAAACATGTAGTCTTTTAATCCATTTCATGGTCTACAACAGAGTTAAATTTCAGAATTTTTAGAGTATGTTTTACCATTAATTAAGTCATTTAATTTTAACAGTTAAAATTTTCTACGATTTATTATATCTTAGGATCATTAGATGAAGGGGTTTGGATTATTGTATGGTAATAAAAATGTAAGTACGTATAACTATACAACATAATAATCTAATTTATAAGGTGAATTTTAAAAAATATGTATGAAAAAATAAAAAATGGAGTACCTACAGCCATGTTGGTTGTAGGCTCTCCTACAGCAACATTGGCCTCTTAAAAAAATGGTTACAAGTCCCCATCACCTCCATTGGTGTGGAGGTGGGTTTACAGTTCATCATCCCAAACTTGTCCAACAAGCCTATGACGCACATCTTCTGGAACATGAAAATGTCATGGATGCATCTTGACACTTCCAACCTGATGGAAGGCTTAATACTTCGTAAATCACATTTTTAAAATCAGCCATTATTATTCCAAAATAAGATGGTCAAAATGGTGAAGTAAGTCTAAATCCATTCTCATTGCTTTGATCCAAGTGTTTCTCAAGAAACCTCTTTCTGCACACCCTCAATTGAGTGTCAACAAGGTGGCCCATACAAGAAGTAACACACAGCCATTATGGTATCACATGTTTATGGGTCAGTTTTTAGATAGTGTTCCAGATGTTCCTAAATAAGGTGATCAAAGAGGTGAACTAAATCTAAATTTGTCCTCAGTAGGTATGATCCAGGTGCCAGAAAAACTTTTTCTAAAAACCCTCAATCAAATTAGTCAGAACCTACAAAATAATGACAGCCTAGAATTATCTGCCTTTTAAACCTATAATATAGGAACTTTACACTTAGACATGTAAAAAGGGCCAGCTGGCCTGAAAAAATGAACGCCTAGTTGAACCTAGGCCTAGGCCTGGGCCGGCCCAGTTTGAAGGAGGGCCAGGGATGAGCCGAGCCTCCACATGAGGGACCTCGACCCAATCCTGGCCCTCTGACCCGTGCTAAACCAAACCTGGAGGGTCGGGTCTAGTTTGGCCTTTGGCCCTTTTTACTTGTGGATTTTAGAAATTATTCAAAAAAAATATAAGCAAAATTTAAAATTAAATAAAATATTTTATTAATTTTCTAATAATTGAAATTACAGAAAAAAATTATTTAGATAAGATTTTACAAGTTACAACAAAATATAATTACAAATTTAATAGAAATTCATTAAGAAGAGTTTTCTGTCTGTTGTAGAAGTTATATTATCTTCTCTTAATTCTTCATTTAACTTCTAATTTTGATAAACCATACTAGTTTTCGATCTATAACACCATACTAGTCTTTCAGATAAACCAAAGTTTCTACCAATTTCTTCGATAATTTATATCTACTCACTTAAGACCCTTTTAACTTCAGAAAAAGTAGACTTTGATACCACAATAGATTTTGGAATTATTAATAAATCCTTTACCATACGTGAAAGTTGAAACAATAGGATATCTATATGAGTTAATAGACTATCAATTTAATACATCTAATTCAATATTTTTCTAAAGTGAAACAGTGGAAGCAAGGCAGTGAACCGGAATCGTGGACATCAAACTAGAAGTGTAGTACTAGTAATATGTAAATAAAGTAGAAAATAGTTGAGAATGTAGAGAGTTGAAAAGAATTGAAAAGTTGTCAAGAAATCATATGAAATTGGTGCATATTTATAGGAAAAGAAGAAAGGAAGAGAATTAGAAAAGTCAAACAAAAAAACAAAAAAAAAAACAACCATTGGCAACGATTGGATTGCAAGTTGGGCCTGGGCTCAGGTTAGGCCAGGCTCTTGCGCACCCAAGAGCGCACCCAACTCTTGACCCAACCCATCCCAACTAGGAAAGGCGGGTTGGGTCGAACCACCCAATCCTTTTTACACCTCTATTCAGACATAAGCTTTATAGGTAACCAACAACTTCCCTTTGTTTAAAGCTACATTGACTATTCAAATCATCTCGAATGCAAGAGGAAAATCCACCAACTTGAACTCCAATTTTTTCAAAATTATAACACCCAATTGCACCCAAGTACCAAATAAAACAAAATCACACAAGCCAAGGATTCAGTAGGAGTTATTGAACAATTAATTGAGGACAGCTCATAAATCTAAGGTAGCAATTGTTTTTTGTAAACGATAATTGATATATATTACACTCAAACATTTGATTATGATAAACCACCACCAAGTGATGTAATATATATGATGTCCGTGGAAGTCGAACTCTCGACCTCTCGTACAACCACAAAGAGACTTCACCACTAGACCAAGTGGCTACAGACGAGGTAGCAATTGTTTGAAGTGGGAAATCTTGAAGTTGGAATTGAATTAACATTGAATATAACAGTCTCTGACTCTTGGCGTTGACATATTAAGTACTTAAGGTTATACCATCTCCATCATGTTTAGGATTAAGTACGTGCTGACTAAATTATTTCAATAGCCAGAGATAGAGAGATCATTGCGAGCAGAGATCCTAACAAAATTTTGTCTTATAGCAACTATTAAAATTGAAAATGATACCTAGTGTATACAAACAAGTTGGACAGACAAAAAACACCATCGCCGTATTCAACTAAAGAAAACGTTGTTATAACAAACTTACCCAAGTCCATCTAGATAAGAAGTGAAGATTGATCATGGAGCAGCAGTGAGCGCAGCATTGAACGTAAATCCTCTGTAAACACCATCGCCGTATCCAGGCACGCCTTCCACCCACCTCCAGACACCACCACTGCCCTTCCCCACCACCTCATCCTTCTCCTCCTTCCACATTGCCAGCCTGCCCCTCACCTTCTTCCCAGAGAACCAAACCATCCCATCCCCACCAAACACCTTCACCTTATTGTTCCCCCCAACAGCCCCCAATCCGAAACACTGGTACATATCCTGCGGCATCCTCCCGGCCTCGTCCCACTCCAAACTCCCCAAATCCAACCTCAAAATCAGCACTGTCGAGCACGGCGCGTCCACCGCGAAGGTCGACCTCAACCCCCCAATCATCAAAATCCTCCCGTTGCCACTCCCCCTGATAAGCCTGGGCCGCTTTAAGATGTTAAACACATCCCCCCACTCGTTCTTCTCAAGCCGGTCCCACCCCAGTGGCCGGCCGAGATCCGGCAGCGTGCAGTAGAAGAGCTTCCACTGGCTTCTCCACGGCGACCCGATGTCGCAGATCGCGTAGACCGTGTCGTCCCCGACCAAGATCGGGCTCCGGGGCTTGGACGGTAGATGGAGGGAGAATTTGAGCCAATGGCCGGGGGACTGAGGGGAGTATAACAAGGCGGCGAGCTCGGAGAGGACAAAAACGTGCCCGGTCGAGCCGGCGAGGACGGTCCCGTGGCGAGACCACGCGGAACCGAGCTGTGGGAGAACGCGGAAGGATTGGGTGAGTGGATTGCAGAGGACCAGAGACTTGGCCTGCCCGTCATCGGCGTTGGCCCAGAGGTGGAGGATGGAAGGGGAGGCGGTGATGGGGGAGGAGGAAGGGGAGGGGAGGAAGGAGAGGGGAAAGCGGAGCCACTGGTCGAGGGAAGGGTCAAAGGCGTGGAGGACGGAGGTGTCAGGAGAGGAGTGGTGATGATGGTGGCGGTGGTGACGGGGGTGGCGTAGGGCGAGGAGAGGGAGGGTGGGGCGGAGGGCGAGGAATGGTGGGGAGGTGAGGGCGGAGAGCAAGGACCTGGAGACGGAGCGGGAGAGGAGGATTTGGCGGAGGGGGAGATGGGAGAAGATGTGGTGGAGGATTTCCTCCGGCAGGTGGTCGATTGTTGTTGGCGGAGCCGCTGCCGCTGGTGGTGGTGGCGGAGGAGGAGGAGGAGGAGGAGGAAGAGTCTCTGGTGCTGGAGGAATCATCGATTTTTCAGCGTCCATCCTACCGAGCACCTTCCAGATGGTACGCCCCAGGTTGCGCGCCGTGAGTTTGGCAGCGTTTGTTAAACGGATACCATGTTCAGGAGCTCCGCGAAGCCAATACTGTACGGATATCTACTAGAGTTGCAACTCCTTCAGGAACTACGTTTGAAAACACCCGTCCCTTGCAACTCCCTATCTTTCCATTTTGGTCTTTGACTGGACAGACTGTTAACAATTTTATATATTAAATCTGTCCATTTCTGACATAACAGTCACAATAGGACATACGATACGATAGTTAAACATAATGTTTCAATATTTAAGGTAAAAAAGTCTAATAAATACACAATAAACATATATTATCGAATAGATTTAACACGATTATATTAGTAATTATTTAACTTTATTATATTAAATCACTATTTATAGTTATTAACTTAAAATTTTTTAATATAATTATATTAATTATAATAATTGTATACTAATTATGGATCGTCGCTTTTATTATCTTGAGTGATAGATATTTGCAATGTATCGTACACTTATGATGTTAACATATTTCAATAAATAATGAAACTATCAAACAATATAATTTGAAAAATATTGTTGAACGATTGGTTTCATAATTTATGAATTTATCTTTAAATTTTCTACATACATAAAACATGTAAATATTAAAAAGTCACTGTAAATGTGTAAACGTATATTAAACGTGTAATCATGTAATAAATGTGTAAATATGTATTTGTGTCAATCAAATCGTTGTCGTATCAAAACACAGTAATGTTAAACATATACTTAGCAGGTCGTGTCATATATAAACGACAACAACAGACAATTTGTGTTTAAGTTTAATATTAGATATGCAATAATTAAATGAATCATATTGGGATTTAATATATACATAAAATATATACATTTATACACGACACGTTAAATACATGACATAAATCGTTTGATAAACCTACTATATATAATGACTTCTTCTCACCTTCTTCTATTACACTTTCCTCACGCTAAGAGTAGCCGTTCTACTATCTTATTCCCTCTCATTAAAGGATCTTCCACTCTACTTCACGAAGGCACCTACACCCACTCATTATTGATCTCGTCCACGGAAGAAATGAATTTGAACTCCTAGCGTATCTTTAGTGTTAGGTTCAACTATTGCATTCATATCTTTTAGAATTCAATACTTGTGTTTAGAGTATATTATTATTTTTAGATATTTGTGGTCATGTGTTGAATGCTAGGGTTGTTTCCTCCGCAAAGGTTCAAATGTTAGTACTAGGGTTCAAATGTTAGGATCGTGTTTTACTTACTTATTTCATTTGTAAAGGATATTAGGATTGATCAAAATGAGATTTTTTGCTTGCTTTTTAGTACATGCAAGTTCATTTTTTATCTTTTTTTTTTATCATTTCTGAATCTTGAGAGAAGGGATTTCCAGTAATCCAACTACAGGAGTTTCTCTATAAATATTTTGTGCAACGAGTTGTTCTTTTTAAGGTTTTATCTAAGAGTTGTATTTTTACTGATTCTTTCTTAAAATACAAGGCACTCCATTGAAGAACTAAACTCTATGCTCTTATGAGTGGAATCAAGTCAAGAGTAGAACACTAGAATGCTTAGGCCATCTCATTTAACTTATCATGTCTAGCTTCATGCTTGACTTTGGTTTTATGACTCAAAGATTTCGTGTTTGCCTTGCTAAGATTTCATGTGAGCTTGGTTTTATGACAACACTAGTTTTTATTTTCTAGATTATGTTTGTTAAGATTTATTGTGACCTTTATGCTTAAACATATCTCTGTTAGAAATATATGGCAACACTAGTTTATAAATATATCTTTGTTAGAAGTATATCTTTTTTGCTCGGAATTTCCGTATGTTTTGAACTTTATTTTCATTATTTCTTGTCTTTTATGTGCTAATGATTGCTGAAGCATCACATTTTGTAAGCACCATGTTAGAAAGAATACGACATATAGAACATGTTGTTCATATTATTGTAGCATTTTGACATTACTATGTTTGTCTTGCTAAGATTTCACGCTTGAGCTTGGTTTTATGGCAACACTAGTTTTTATATTCTAGATTATGTTTGTTCAAATTTCCTATAACTTTTGTGCTTAAACATATCTCTAATAGGAATATATGGCAACACTAGGTTAGAAATATATCTTTGTTAGAAGTACATCTTTTTTGTTCAGAATTTCCTTATACTTTGTGCTTTATTTTTTTATTTCTTGCCTTTTAGGTGTTAATGATTTTGTGCTTAAACATATCTCTAATAGAAATATACGGCAACACTAGTTTAGAAATATATCTTTGTTAGAAGTACACCTTTTTTGTTCAGAATTTCCTTATACTTTGTGCTTTATTTTTTTTATTTCTTGTCTTTTAGGTGCTAATGATTGTTGACACATCACATTTTGTAAGTACCATATTTGAAAGAATACAACATAAAGAACATACTAGTCATATTCTTGTAGTATTTTGACATTACCATGATACATATAATTTTTACAATTTTTTCTCTCATTTAGGTAAATTTATGATCAAGTTACCTGTCTAAGGATATGTTGGTCCTAGAAATGGTAAGTTGATAGATCATTGAAGTTAAAAGTTCATTTGGTTCAGTATCTTCAAGACTTTTAACCCTTCCTTTGAAAAGTTGATTAGTTGTTTTATCATTACAAATTTTGCTAACGGAAAAGAAGTCAAATTAGAATTTTGTATCCCTTTGATATGCTCTTGATGTAAATATTTATGGAAGTAATTTTTTTTTATTCTATTACATATGCATTTAATTTGATTCATGTGTTGGGATTGATTTTCTTTTCCATCTATTTGTCAATAAACAAATCAACTTTCCTCCTTTGTGATAATCAATCAAATCTTTTTTTCCCACAACCTCTTTGAAATTTTGTACACATTTTATCCTCAATTTTATTGTTTAGTTTAATCTCGTAAATTCAATCTTTCTTTAGTTTAATTCCATTTTGCTTGTATTCTAGTTGGAAGTTGTGATTAATTTAATGTTGTTGCTTCTTATCTTTTTGATAGTGCCACATATTTGAGAATTTGTTTATATGAATAGTATATTACTCACACTGGTTACTCTTCATTCTAGTTAGTTGCAGATGACACTATCTTACGAGTCGACTTAGACACACAAGGGTAAGAGTGTGTTCTACTTCTACATCTTCCCGGTAGCTCGATATGTCTCTCACACTATCCAAAATCCTAATAGGGCATTCTTCAAGTGCGGACACATGCATGTAAGTGTCTTCCTTTGTTAAACATTTTATACAAATTTATGATTCAAGAGTAGAAAATTGAAGTATATATATCTGTAGACACTTCGATTTTGAAGTCACTTAGCAGCAGACTCCTCCAGATGATGCTCTGGTTGCGACCAACAAAACCCTGGCCCGCTTAAGCCTACACAAGCCCAGTCATGTCCACAGTACTAGCCCATTCTGACTTAATAAAAATTAAAACCAAACAAAACACATTTAAGTCCACTTAAAATCCAATTAATCCAACGAAAAACTCTAATTAAATAAAATCCAATTAAACAAATGAAAACCCTAATTCAAGTCAAAATCAGATTTAAATCCACTTAAAATCCAATTAATAAACCAAAAATCTTAATTCAAGTCAAAATGAAATAAAATCCACTTAAATCCATTTAAAACCCAAGTAATTAACTGAAAACCCTAATTAAAGTCAAAATCCATTAAAAATCCTAATTAACTGAAATCCAAAACCCTAATCAATCCAAAAACCCTAAATAAACTAATAAACCCTAATTTAAAACACAAAAACTCTAAATTAAAACCATAAATCTAAAATAATTCAAAACCCTAACTTAAAACCATTTAATTAAACCTTAATCACAAATTTAATTAAAATCATAAAACTTAAATAAAAGCCTAAGTTAAAATTCAAAATCCTAATTTAAAAACTTAAAATCAAAAACCCAAAAATCCATGAAAATCCAAAAATAAAATAAAACCAAAAACCAAAATAATTAAAACCTTAAATCAAAGCCAAAATAAAATACTTAATTAAATCGAGAGAAAATCATTTAAATCAAAATCTAAATAAAATACTTAATTAAGTCAAGTAAAAATCATTTAAATAAAAACCTAAATAAAATACTTAATTAAATCAAGTGAAAGCTAATGAAATCTGAATTTAATCTAATCAAACCCAAATTTTAAATCAACCAAATCAGAATCAGAATTTAAATCAAATAAATCCAAAACCAAAAATCAAGACAAATAATTTAATTAAATTTAAATTATCAAATAAAATCTTAATCAATTTAAAATATTAAAACACAATTAACCAGTCCAAATCCCCAAATCAAATAAGAAATTATCATATTAATCTTAATTTTAAATCACAAAACAAAAGGAAAAAAGAAAAAACAAAGAGAAACCAAAACCCAAAGCCCGTTTCAGCCCAATAAGCCAAAAAATTCTTAAACCAAAAAACTTAGGAAAACAGAATAATTTTTCCGACGAGGTGTTGCCGTCGGTGACCCCTTCATCTCCGACGAGATTTCCGGCAAATCCCGCGATCTCCGGCGTGTGATCCACCATCCTCGCAATCTCCGGGCCTTCCTCTTCCGAAGGGGTCCTTGATCCTATGGCGCTAGCCCCAGGAGGAGAAGATTGACGGTGGAGGAAGCCTCTGCCGGATCTTAAAGCCGTCGTCAAGCCTCCCTATCGTGAAACCTCTCCACTAGCACGTGCAAGCCCTTTTCCTCTCGAGACCCAGAGCAAGAGTGAGCCCAGCGACACCTTCTCAGACCACCAGAACCCCTTTTGCTTCCCCGAGTCCACAGCCAGAGAACTGCCGAAAGCCGCTTCCAGTGCCACCGTCGACTGTCACGCCAAAGGGAACATCCCGCACGACAGGTACCGCTCTCCCTTCCTATTTCCCAATTCAATAGGCATGTAAAGTAGCTTTAGGTTCCTAGATTAAGCCGCGACGGTGGTCTTCCCCTTTTGCCTACCGTTGCTTTGCCACCGGTGGTGGGTTTACCCCATCGGCGAGGCTTCAGGCCACTTGGCCTTAGGCGAGGCCCCCCGGGGGCCTCTCCTCCTTTTCCTCTCTTCTCCTTCCCTTCTTCTCCTCTCCTCCAGTCTCTCCTTCTCTCCCTCATCTCTCTGGACCCACTCCGCTCTGGGAGACCTTTGCCGTCAATGCCAACCCAACTGCTACCGCGGATCACCGTCGAGAAGCACAGGGGATCACCAGGCTTCCTCGTGTCGCGCCTTTGATCCAGAGACCTCCGCCGTGCTTCCACAAAGCTAGCCGCGCCGCTCCATCATCGTCTGGACCGTCGGAGTGCCCCGACGGTCTGCCGCAACCTCATTGCCGATGCAGGGGACGGGGGGAGCGACTGGGACCACCCCAGCCCACGTCGAAGCCACCGGAGGATCCCTTGCGCCGCTCTAGAGGTCCACCGTGTGTCCTCGCACCGCTCTAGTCGCCGGAGAGCCCCTGCGCCGCGCCGTTGTCTTCTCCGTTGCCGTTCAAAGGACCTCGCCGGAGCGCGAGGTGGGGGCAGGGCCTCAGGCCTCCCTAGCCTTACCCAGCCACAAGAAGATCGTCGCTGTGGCCCTCCGAAGCTTCCTTAGTCGCCGCTCGCCTTCCCTCGCCGCTGGGTCGTCGCTGGTGTGTCGCCGGAGGGAGAACGCCGGTGATCCTCCGGTGATCTTCGAAGGAGTCAGTTTTGGGCTCAGTCCCATTAGTTTTAGGTATTTATTTTTAGATCCTTAGGATGTTGCGTTTTGGTCCATTTTATTTGTTTTAGGTCCTGATTTTTATAGTTTAGCCCCTGTAGTTTTTAAAAGGCTTTTAGTTCTGTATTTTCTCTGTGATTTTTGCATATGCCCCCTGGATGTTTCTTTTTTTAATTCGCAACATATTCATGTATGTTGTTGTTGTCATGGCGGAAGATCTTGACAAAGAAAAGGTCGAGTCTGTCTCCGTTGTCTCCCTCCAGACCGTCCGCTTCAATTCCAAGCCGTTCGATGTCATGTTTTAGGTCAACAGCTTCGAGCCAATCAGTTACATTCTGGCCCTTGAGCGCGTCAGTTACCTGACCGTTCGTGGCAATCCCCTTTGGATGATCGAAAACGTGTGTCGCAAACGAGGATACAAGAAAGGAGCACAACTCGGGCGAAATGGCCAAGGAATCTCCGAGCCCCTTCAAGCGGAGGAGAAGCGAGAGTTCGAGGGACCAGGCTACGAGCGATAGCCGCACAGAGACGGATATCCGTGCGTCGAGAGGTACAATGAGATTTTTATACCGTCGAACCTCACTAACTTTCTCAGTGCAGGGATACTTGGTCCCAATCGGAACCAGGTCACGACAGAAAAAACCAATGTCAAATGATTCAACCACAGCCTCCGTTATCGGCAGTCACTTTGACAGCATCAGTCACCGCTCCAACAGCAAGTCCCATCGTGATAGTCCTACAAGTAGTCGTGCCAGCAGAACCATCAGTGTAGTCCCCCCAGTCTTGGACGTCACTTACATCAGCCCATAGTCCGGATAGGTCAGTTGTAAAACAGAGTGTTGCTTAATATTCTGATTGCACCGTGAAAGAGGACGAGACAGTCAACAGAGCAATTTAGTTAAATGAGCAAGTCAACGATCTAGAATTGTTGCTTCAAGAGCAGTTATCAGTATGGGCCTAGGACGCAGTCGAGCCTCAAAGGCTGAGGAAAGGAAAGGAAACGCTAGCATGTCAGAATTAGAGCCAATAGCCCCCATCAGCAGTCAGACCACTCATCCATCATGGTCCTAGCCGATCAAGCAAGCCTATTCGGGGTGTGCAACAATCCTCGAAGACATGGACAGCGTCGAGCTATCTGAGCTAGTCAGCACATGCTATCTGAAGAAGTACTACCAATGAGCGGAAGGCGTGTATCCTCGCCTTGCAAAGTATCCTTTTGCGCATCATGCCACATCCACTACTCCAACATGCATGCATATTTCGAAATAATCAGTGTTCCAAGTGCATTTAATCCATAGCATTTGTCTTTTTATTTTCATGCACACTCAGTAACTTAAGCATTCATAACTGCATCCATCCATGCATAAAGCATTAGCATCTCATCCCGATGACGAGAATCGAACTAGCTAGCCTACTTGAGAAGGGTCGACATCTCTTCAGTTGTCACTACCTAGACATTCTAACAAGTGAGGGAGCTACCACCCAAACGTGGTTAGGCGAAATGTCCAAACTCCCATAGGGACTTATACCTCCAGAGGGAGATAAAATGTTAGGAGCGAGCATGAGTGTGAGCCAAAATTAAAAAAAATATATCCACAAGGGCAAAAAA